>VZRX01009017.1:74861-140140 GCA_013398075.1 Notiomystis cincta | reverse complement strand
AGTGGCCTTTTTTTTTTTTTTTTTTTGGCATTAATAGCACTTCTGTCACCATCTGTTACAGTAAATCACAGATCTCCAGAATAACAAAACTCAAGAGTTTGCATGTATGTTTCTATGCTTTTCTTTGGGTCCAGAGAAATGTGACTATTCTGCGTTTCCTAGAAAGGGAGTCGTGAGACCTCAGCCCACATTGCACATAACACAGAAGGAATCAGTAATGAGCTCTTTCTGTGCCTCAGGAGGAGCACAAAGCAGCTGGAGTGGGACTAAGGGTCTAGACAGCTGAGCTCAGTGGGGATGGAGGATGGTCAGCACTACAGAGAAAATGTTCGATAGCTTGTCAATTCATGACCCTGAGGTCTGAGAGGCTTCCATTCCCTCAGACAAATGCTGATCCCCATTAATATGAATGGTTGAACTTCATTTGACATCAGTCAGTCCAGGGTCTGAGTGCAAGTACATTATTCCCCATGCCATTAATGCTAGTCACATACCCCAGCTGAGCAGACAAGGGAAACAGTTTTCAGTAGTCATTGTTGTTTTGCTTTGCAGTACTGTGTGGAGGTGGTCAATAGGTTTATTCCTCATGCTTGATTATCTTCAAGATATTTGTTGAATTTTGTAGAGTTCATCTGCAAACTTGTGCTTGCTTCTTAAAACTAATATGCAGTGTTGTGTACCCATTTGACTGGGTAGAAAGAAGCATGTCATGTTCAAGATAGTGACACTGGTAATTAGCTGTTAATATTTAATTCCACTCCTTTTGTCACTTCAATTCCTCCTAGAATATCTGCTGAGTACATTTAGTATCAGCTTCCCCAGCTGAAATAGTAGAGATATATTTCCTTTGCAATGACTCAATGACATATGCTCTAGTTACCGTATATTTTGAGTTGAATGTGTGAAAGTTTTAAAAACTATATATTAGTAGTGTTTTATTCTTCTCTAGGCACAGGAGTTTTGCATTGTGACTTAAATAGGCAATAACTAAAAATCAAGGCTTAAGTTGCTTAATTGGTTGTCACATACCTCATTTTAGAGGTGGTCACCATTTAGTTTGCTGAAGGACCCAAGGACTCAGATACCTTTTGAACAGCCAATATGTAGTTTTTCTGATGATTTATTCATAGCAGTTTGGTTTTTGCAGTTCCTTGTGAGGAAATTGCCCTGCATAGGATCTGTCTATGTAAGGTTGTTGTATAATGCATGCTCATTTGCTTAGTTATATTTGTAAGCTCCAGCTGTGCCCATCACTTGCTAAATCTGTCATTGAAGGATTTTGTTTTAAATTCTGCCTGGCTTTGTTTTCAGATGTCTCTGAATTCCTTCCTGTGTTGAGTCACAGCTGTGAAAAGAGAAATTTCCCTCTTTAATTCAAGAGGTCATTGGTTTAAAAGCACTAAAGCCTGGTGGGGAATGACTTAAGGAAGACAGTTAATCGTGGTGATCCCAAGGCTTCATAAACTTACACAAGGCTCATCTGACAGAAGGAGCTCTGGATATCTTCAAGCTCTGGTTTCTTTGAGTAGTGGCTGTTTTACCAGGGAGTGGAATCCTCTGTGGAAAAAGCACCTGTGGTGGGTCTTTGCCACCTGCTCAGCCGTGGCTGTGGAAACACAATCTTCTCCACCACATCTCTTTTCCTAGCTAAGCCAGCATGAAGCCCAAATCCTTTCTAGTAATTTTTTCCCCCACAGCCTTGAGAAATATTTAATGTGATAACTACAATGGCTTCCACTTCCTGGTGCCACTGGGAGATAACAGATAGGCAGGAAAGAGTTGCTGATCTGGATAGAAAAGATAGGTTAGCCTGGAACATGCAGATGGTCTTGTGTACTGGGTGAGCAGAAGTCATTGGTGTGTTTTGGGTGGGTGTCAGCAGTTCATTCAGGGGCATTTCTCACCCAGCTTCTTCAAAGTCCAGTGGGGGAATGCTGGAAGAAATCCCCTTCTTGTCTCATCAGTGCAGGCAAAAGCTTTATTTCACATACTGTGCTAGTAATTTTGACACTCAGTTCTGTGCTTAGTTTTCATGGGATGGGCAAACCAGGACTGTGTGGGTGAACTGTACCTGGCAGCTGTGAGAGTGAATTAATTTATACAGCTAATGCAGTGCCTGCACCTATGCTGTGTGTACTCCACTTGTCCTATGCACACATTGCTGTTCTTGATATTTATGATCTGCTTGTGAGTTCTTGAATTGCTGCAGCTCTTGGACAGTTTTATAAAAGAAAAATGATCTTGTTTTCAGTCAGATTTTAATAGTAAAGTAGTTGATTTGTAAGCAGATCAGGTAGGCATTGCCCTTATCAAGGGAGTCTTTGGGAAGATAAGATCACTGGAGAGTAGAAAAAGTCATTCGATGGCTGTCAGACATCTAAGTTTAAGTGGAAGAGTGTTGGATGTTGAGCAAGACCTTCAGTGAGTGATTCAGTTCAGTTATTCATTTGTCCATTAACTGCTAAAGGAAGTAGAAAAATTAATGTTGAAGGAGACATGAGGAGGTCATAGGGTTTCATCTGTAGTTCAAAGGATGGATAACTTCAGCCTTGAATCAGATTGCTTAGATCTATGTCCAGTCAAGCTTCAAATATCTGCAAAGATGGAGAATCCACGACTTCTCTGAGCTCCTGTCCCAGTGCTGACAGTCCTTGTAGGGAATGATACCTCAGAACTCCCTCAAGACTGAGGTTGCCTCATCATCTTAGGGGACAAATGGCTACTGGGGAAAAGGAAATTAGAAGTGGTGTTTCCAGCCTACCTTTTTAACATTGGTATTCTGGTTATGAAAACTAATTGGTTAACCATCTAAAAATCTCTCCTTTTTTTTCAGTGAAATACTGATTCATCCTTGCACACTGTGTCCTCACAAGACAAAGTTATTGTGGTTTTAAACTAAAGTGGAAATACTTCTGTGTTGAATGGAGGAGGTGATGCCTGAATTCTTGGTTTCTTTTTCAGTATGGCTGTTTCAGATTCCAGGAACTGTCATGATAGCACCCTTCACAAAGCAGCTTAAAAATAAATCAGCAAAACAACTATTGCACCAACTATAAATTGATTTCTGCTGTGACACAAACAGAAAGTTCTTTGAGGGTCTCATAGCAGCATGTTGCAACCCTTGAAAATGGTAAAATTGATTACCAGAGGACACAGGATGGTTAAAGCTTTGATAACCTGCTGTTTGGACTCACACTGGCAGAGTGTTACACCGTATGCAACTTCTGTGAAGTTCTTTACAGAAAATGAAACTGTGATTGCTTGTAATTTTCTGCAGTTTGCACAAGGACTTAAATCAAGAATAAAACACTGTAAGAAGTGTTATGTGAGTCATGGATCTCACTGCAGGAGTCACAAGTCTGTTGTCCTGTGGAGAATGCTGGCTATGTGACTAAGGAGATGTGGGCACTGGTCCTGCCTGCTGATGTGACCTCATCCAAGGGATGTCATCTCCTATGGCAGGATTAAAAATAATCCAATTAACTCATAATGACAAGGATGGAGAATAGAGAATAGAAGCATTAAAGCTTTTAAACTGCTCAGATGCAGTGATGATGAGTACCTGAGGGAAACCCATCAAGAGGAATAGGTTCACAATGAGTTAGTGACTTGTGTAAGCTCACACGTGGGATTTGTTAAAGAGGCTCTGCTGATACTCTGTCACACATACTCCAAATTTAAATGAAATCAAATGTTTAAAAAAACTAGGAAGAAAGCAAATGGCTTCAGCCTAACAGTAAAACAACTGGGTTAATGGGCCAACAGAGATCACTGCACTGCAGTGAACACGTTCATATGTGTATCATTTTACATTTTGGCTGGACAAAATGTTGATCCAAAATTAGTTGGACAATGGATTGAAAAACCCTCCTCCAATAGAGTTCAAGCATATAGTCATGAATTATTAAATCAATTTGTTGGAAGTGTAAATTAAAATCCTTCCGGCATGTCTTTCCCTACAGTGCAGTTTGTACATTAAACCCTGCAGACTGCCTGTGCAGAGTTCACTGACAGTGCACCAAATAATGAGGCCATACGTTGATGAAAGGAATTTTAGGAAAATATGCCATTGGATATACAGCAAACATATTTGATCAAAGCCCAGCTGCCATATGAAGTACACATTTTTTAACCATTGCTAAGCTGTATTAGCCTGAATTCTTTTGAAAACTGTGATTTGACTTTTACACAGCTGACAATAAGTGAAGTAGCATTGGCAGTTAGGGAAACATCCTATCAGGATTTCTAAAATAGAAATAATAATAATAATAAAAAAAAGTTTAATTATATTAAGATGCCAACTACAACATGCACTTGCCTCTGCTTAACTTTTGTAACATTCTGTTTTTCTCTGAGATTCTCATAGACTTTAGATACAGCTGGGGAATTTGTGACTGCCTGCAAGCATTTAAACAAAGTTACAAACTATTTGGCAATACATTAATGCTTATGTCAGATAATCTAGCTACAAATTTTAGCACAATAAAACATTGGCTGTGAAATGAAAATTTTAAATATTTATGTAAATGTAATTCTTTGTTCCTTTATTTCTTTCTGCTTTGGGGAGGGTTTGTTTGGGGGTTGTTTTGGTTGAGTTTTTGATTTAGTAGGGACTGTTGGGTTGTGATTGTGTGCGTGGTCTGCAGGTTGTGCCTGCACACAGAATTGGTGGCTGGTGGTGCCTCAGATGTGTGTATGGCTGAAATGTGTAACATATTGCTGTGGAGTGTGCAGTTAATGTGTGTGCTATACAGCACTGGGAGCTGGCTGAGGTCTGGATTGCTTGGATGGACAGAAGAGCCCCACATACTTAGATCTGTAGGTGTATCCATGCAGACAGCTGGCTGGCTGTACCCTTTCAGAGTATGCACTGCTATCCACCTTGCTGCTGTATTGTGCAGAACATGAGTCTGGATTTGATATATCACAGATTTCACCAGTGCTGCACTGCCTTCACATCGAGCTGGGATTTTCACAAATGTACAGAAGGCATGGTAGGGCAAGTTTACATAACTAAACTGTAAAACACCCCATTGCCACTAGTTACTGGCAAACCCCCAGAATATCAGCCAGTTCAGACTTCTGGTCCTTGCTAGAGGACTGGTGCTTTACTCCTGCAT
Source organism: Notiomystis cincta (assembly GCA_013398075.1). Lineage (NCBI taxonomy): Eukaryota > Metazoa > Chordata > Aves > Passeriformes > Notiomystidae > Notiomystis > Notiomystis cincta. Next base: position 135,020 of record VZRX01009017.1, on the reverse strand, counting down.
ATGTTGGAAGGTCTCCTATGAAAGGAAATAAGACAGAACGGTTTTTCCATAGCAAAACACTGGCAAGAATTCCTGGAGGTGAAAAAGAGACTGTAATCCTTCCTTTGTGTTGGCCAGTGTAGCTTTATGTTTCATCCAGCAGAAGGATGGTGGTTGCAGGGTCAGTGGTTTAGCTGGCTTGACAGTGCTGCCTGGGGTTAATTCAGGCTGCAGCAGGACAAATGCATTCTGCTAGGGTTTAAATGCTCAGGCAGATCTCCCCAAAATGAGCATTTATTTTCTCTGATGGCCATCATGACATTTTTCTGGCTTTCTAGTATTTTGTCGAGAGCAGGCCAAGGCTGTTCCACAGGCAACACTTCTTGCAAGTGTTGTCTCCCTGTCTCCTTCACTGCAAGCTGAGCCAAACCACCCCAAGTGCTGCAGGTGGTGACAGACATTTCAGAGGAAAATTCTCTGTCTCTATTTGAAACCCTTCAGACGTCACAGTACTTGGCAGAAAGTGGTTTCCATCTAGTCTACCTTTTCATTAATGTCTCTAGGAATTTTCATGCTACTGCCTTTTTCTTTTCTTGGATACCAAAGTTACAAAACTCATCTTAGAATCACTTTTCATAGTGTTAGTGGTTTTTTTGGTCTGCTAGGGAAACATGATGTACTTAAAATAATGTAACACTGAGGTTTGGCTTAGGGCTCCTTTTGATTCTTATGTGTTGCTAAATCGTGCCTTACACTGCTTTCTTCTTTGGCTTGTGTTTGGGTTATGGGTTTGGTGTTTTTTTTTTTCTGATGATCAGACTTGCAGGGCATTCTCATGTCCTTCTAAATAAAGAGCCTATGGAAAGCTGTTATTATGGACGTAATACCTGAAGTCATAGTTCCTTCCCCAAAATAAAACAAGAAGAAGGAAAAGGGAAAAGAAGAGATACATATGCATCTAACTTTAGAGTGAAAGGCATGTTGATATTTCTGTGCAAAGATCCCAGCTGCACTGGTGGGACATTTTATTTATGTGCCTACCTCCTCTTGGCTATATCATTATCAGATGGCAAATTGCTTTCCATCCCATCCTTTTTCTTGAACAAGGTACTGTGTTTAGAAACGGTTTATAGAATGTAAAAAAACTGTAAGTCTGATTTTCTTTTTTTTTCTTTTCTTTTTTTGAGGAGACACAATATGCAAATAATTAGGGTTAGGAAACAGCATTTGTTTTATCATCAGTCTTGGATTTATGGGTTACATGTCCAAAAGATGTAATGCCACAGATGAAATTTCTCAGAATCACCGTTTGTAATGATATATAACATGTCTGTGTGCATGGCTGTCTATATGCCACTTTCTGAAAAGATTACTTCTGTGTGTGTGTGAAATCTTTGGGTGTGATCCTGACCTCACTGACATTGACCTGAAAAATATCCTGGTATCACTCTGAAGATGAAGTGCTGATTTCCTAGGTGTATCATTTTAGGTGCCCAACAGTAAATTTCATGGTCAGATAAGCACTTCAGATCAATGTGACACAGACCATTTTATGAAGATCACCCATTTCTACCAGTATTTATCTCCAAACAGACTACATGCCTGTTAGAAATGCTTCCACCACTAGATTCCCTTCAGAAAGATGCTGAAAAGTATGAAAAAATAAACAAAATAAGGGAATTCTTTTTTTCTTCTTCTTCCCTCATGTTTACCTTCCTTAGTCACCATTTTTATTTGCGTTCATCTCAGCAAACAATCCAGTATAGTCCTCAAATGTGTTTTCTCTCTCTATTGGAGAGCTTTATTTATTATCAGATGGTTCTCTGCAATAAAGCAGATTTTTTGCTGACTCTTTGTTCCCTCAGTTACATCCTCATTGTCTCTCAGACCCTTCATTTTTCTTTGCTCTATTTGTTTCTTCTCAAGTGGGAATCAGAGCAGTGATTTTCCTTGCCAAGTTATTGGTGTTGAATGGATAGTGTATAAATCCTCTGAGGAGCTCAGTAAAAGTTAAAGCCTTTAAAGTTTTGTAAAATTCTTTGTAAGCTGGGTTATGCTTCTTATGAGTCTTTGCTAATTGTTTGGGTATTTAATAATAGTGAAGACTGAACTATGGCAAAACCTCATCTAAACCAGGTACACTAAACCCAGTGATTTAAGCAAAGCAAAATGGAAAAAAAAGTCACCTACTACAGTCTTACATCATGTTTTGTGATTGTACCATTGTCTTTTTGTTCATTAATTTCTCCTGGTGTTGGGAAGTGAGGTAATGCTGATCTGGGGCTTATGTAAAAAGCAGTATTTTTCTGAATCCTGAAAGAGAACATTTTCTGGACTATAAACAGCACAAAACCTACTTAATAAGTAGGAGAATAGTGATGAATAATACTGTTTACCAGTTCTTGGATGGAGTTAGCTTTAACTGAGATTTTACAATGAAGAGAAAAGCATCTTCTGCCAAATAGTATATCAACAGACTATCTATCTAAGGAGTACAAGAACATAGTTTCATTGTGCTCTGGATGAATGTCATCTTTGTTATTGCAGAACTAAGTTAAAAATGTTAAGTTAGTCTAAAGATGTAATTTTATTTTTAGTCTATTTGATTTTCTAAGTTACTGATCTGAGTCATGTATACTTTTAGTGTTCCCTCTATTAAGAAAGACAATTCAATATCCAGTTCATGATGATAGTACAGCTTTGAACCACACAGTAGACAACCACAGTAATTTTTCTTTTGGAATTTTTGTGATAATTTCATGGTGAGACATCTACATAATGCATTGGACACAATATCTGTATATTTGTAGTTAAAGTAATGTGATTTAAATTTGTGTGCATATATATAAAGTACATATACTTAATAAAGCGATGATAAAGAGATAACGTAACTTTCAATAAATTTGAATTGTAGATGGGGTAAGTTTTGTTTCTTCCTATAGCTGATTAGTTTTAAATCTTTTAAAGCAGTATGTTTGTCTGACAGGCCACTCATGCTATTTTGTTGATGTCTGGAAGAGACATCTTTTGCTCTCTTCTGACTCTGTAGACTAAAATAAAATAAAACTCCCAAGATCTCAAACAAGGGTAGATGATGAGAAGAAAGAAAACCTCTGGTATCAGTGATAGTAAATTACATACTGAAGCTACATGCCCTAGGCAACTTACTCATTAAGTTTGTAATGAATTTATAAGCTTATAGTGAATAGGTTGCTCTAGATTTTCAGTTGTCACAATTTGCAACTTTCCTATTAGATCCACTACAGCTGAGCCATAACTTTATTGGAATATAAAATTATGAATTTTAAAATGGCCTTGGAAAACTAGCGCTGGAAACAGGTTTTAAACTATCCTCCAATTCCATAAAGGTTTTTTTTTACAGAATTAACCTAGAGTTCCATGAATACAGTGTAAAAAGTGTGTGTTTGCAGATGAGTCACAGTCCTTTCAGCTCTGGACTTCGTGACGCCAGGAGAAGTCGGAAACTACACAGTATTTGTGAATGCAAGATTTTGCATTTAGATAGGTTTGAGCTGAACGATCTGAAAAAGCTCCCATAAGCACAGAGCTCCTTACTGTCTGTGTGTGTGAGAAGGCTGAAGAGCTCTGTTTATTGCCACAAAGGGCCTGGAATAAATTATGTTTAGTAAATTGGCTCCAGGTTTTCTTGTTTCAGACAGTAGCTTCGGAGCAATCTGTTTTATTGGCTCCACTAAACCTGACCAATTGCAGGGAGGTGACACCTCGTTTCAGGGATGTGGCATCACACAAGTGCCAGTCAGGTCCAGCCCCTCTCTCTGTCAGGATGGCAGGGCACCAGCAGTTCAACTTTCTGCCTTTTGGCAGTTTAACCTACAGCCTGTTCCGAATTTATGGGCCCCACAGGGAGGTCCTAGCAGGATGGAGCCAGGCTGCTCAGCCCCTCCTCAGCCTTGCGCCTCCCACCCCTACATGGGGCAAATAAAAGCTCCTTTATTCCACTGGAAATGCCCCTGTTTCAGTGAGGTGTATGCATGGCTTCCTTCCCTGGTCGGTCTTGCAGGTGATAATTAACACAGTGCAGTGCTATTTCCTAGCTGAAGCCAAGGTGGGAAAGCAGCTTTAGCCTCAGCATTTTTCTTTTCAGACTCTTTTTCCTCATTTATTTTGGATTTGTTCATGGTGAGGAAGTTTTAGAATGTGTTGGTCCTTAGCTGAAATATCAAAGAACTGAACAAACCAGTAATTTTTCCTTCTCTGACCAAATTATTTTTACTTTTGAGGGGAGGAAAGAATGGGGGAGTCAAATTTGCTTTTAGGTTTTATGTTTTATTTCTGCTCATGGGACTGTTTGCTTCTGAGCAGCGTGACTGTGGGTCTTTTCAGCACAGGACACTGATTGACACTGCATGTGCTACACAGAGGAAGGATATTTCCTGAAGATTAATGGCAAGTTAGTTGGCCTGAAGTTCATTAACCTGAGCTAGACTGTTGGAAGGACTCTGTGTGGAAGCTGGAATTGTATTAGAGGATCATCATAAACTAAAAATATATGTGACAATCTGGCCAGATTGCAATGAATCTAAAGACAGGACAGGGTTGGCTCGAGCTCACAGAGCAGCTGCCTCCAGTGTAAACTAACCGCCTTGTGAAAGCAAATGGTTTTTCACAGACATTATTCAAATAAAAGAGGAAAGGGAAAAAAAACACAACCAAAAAAAAAAAAGGAAGGTTCCCATTAGCAAAAAAAGCCTACATGAAAAAGCGAGGTTGTGAGCTACAGCCAAAGGCCCGAGTTTGGTGCTGATTCTCAAACAATTCAGAAAATGACAGTGCATTGACTCAACTGGTTTTTAGTCAAATTTAGTCCTGATTCTTCACAGTAATTTGCCTCAGGAAAAAGATCCCCAAATCCTTTGGTGAATTCCCTGTTGGCTGAGGCCCAGACCTTCAGGCTATGACTTCTCAACATACTTGCAGTGATACTGGCTCCCTCTTAATTGCTTCTTTTTGAAGTATGGTTTGTCACTATCATCCTGCTGAAGATGAACAGGGCTGGTGTCTCATCTTCACATATTCTTTCCCCTCCTTCCCTCCCTTCCCCTTCTTTTTCCCTTCTTCACCCCTAAATAAATTTCTTAAAGGCAATTTAACCCTGGGGTAGTCTAATCCACTTCAGTCCTTCATGGTCCACCCTCAAATAGATGTGCTGGCACAGAAGAAGTGAGGGTATTCTCTTAGGATCTGACATTGTAATTTAAGGGAAGGGAAAGATGAAACAGGCATTTCATGTTTATCTGTTTTCTCTCTATGTCATCTCATAAACATGTCCTCACACTTGGCCAAGAGTAGTGTATTCAGACACTGAATGTGAGTGTTGAAGAGGGGACTGAGAAGAAAGAAGCTTAATGTTCTGCAATAGGAACTATGCTTTGGGCATTTAACAAATTGTTTCCCTCTTTTTCTTTCATGCTCTCCTTGCACACTTCCTTGTCTTTTGCTATTGACACAAGGTCTGGAGGCTCAGAAAGCCCAAGTTTCATCTGAGAGAGTTTTCCTCTGTCAGAGAGAACTGAAGGGATTCTGTTTCCATCCTTTTGTGCCAGGAAGGATGAACTGCCTGCATCAGGGGGTGCTGAATTGGTTCTGGGTGCTGCTGTAGCTCACAGAGTTGCCTGACCCAGTGCTGCAGGGGCTCAAATGGCAGACCTGGGGCCACAAGCTGTGCTGCATCTCTCATGGGCTTGCAGGGAACCTCTCCTTTGATGTCTGTGCAAGTGCTGGCTGATGTGGGCACTAGGATTGCTCTTTTAATCAGGCAGTTCCAGTACCTTTCAGAAAAGAATTTTCATGGCAAGTCAGGAGCCATTAATCTCTTGACTAACCATAGCATTTCCTTACTCCTTGGTTTTACAGCATTACTCAAACACTGATATTTGTCATTTCACCAGCCATCTCCCTTGACCTCTAGCATCATGCACTTGCAGGGGGAAGAATCTGGTCTTACAAATATTTTCATACTCTGATCTCTGTGATTTATTAACCATCAAGTTTTGCCTTCAGAACTGAAGATGCCATTTCAAACAATTTCATGTGCAAAAGTGGAGTTATTGGGCAAAAGGGATCCTTGATAGCTGGGTGCAAAGCACACCAGGATTGCTGTTTTCTTTTCAACTACTGTGCTGGCTGTGTGACCTTGAGGAAGTAGGTTCACTTCAGCTTTATGGTTCCATATTTGCATAAGGAAAATAAGGACAGTGATAATTGCTTTCATTTGTAAAACACTTCAAGATTTATGGAATATGAATGACTCTTACTAAGTGAAAAGTGCTGCAAAGCTGGCTTAGTTGCACACTGTGCTAACAAAATCTCATATCAGCCCATTGACCCCAGCCTGAAACACTCATTAAAGTTTATAGGACATTTTGGTGGATGAGTTGAGGCAGTTATTCTGCTGCAAATATCATGCTGAAAGTGCTTTTAAATCCATCATCTGCATTGACTTTTTTCTCTGTTAAAACTAAACACAACTGCTTGCTCTATCCAATTTTCTCAATTTTTTTATGAAAGTTTTGATGGATATGTATTTACTGTTACCTCAGCTTGTACCCCTGTGGGTACATTACAGTTCATTCTAGTCATAGCATCAACATATAATAGCTGTTGTACTACATAAACACAGTTATACAACATTAAGATATGCAGTGGACTGGTATGAACTAACAAGTTGCCTGATCACTTTTGAATGGCAAATGTTCTATTTGTGGATACTGCGTTAATTAAATTTGTGCCTAAACTTTAGCTATGCTAGGCACTGGCGTTTGAAAAGTTTACATGTTTTTCCAATGTCAAAGTGTGCAAATTTAGTATTAAAGAAAAAATTGTTTTTACTTGTACTAGAGGAAAGAATATTTTTGTAGCAAAGAATTAAATGAGCTGCTCTTTAAAGATAGGTCTGGCTTGCTTACAGAATTATTATTTATGCAGTAATGCAGGTCTACAGATGTTTTCTTTTCTTCTTCCAGATAAAACTTGGATTGTTTGAAAAGTGGGGAGATATTTCATCATAGTGCAAAAGAAGATACAGAAGGATAGAGCAGAATGAGAGCTTTGCAAGGGCCACATGCCTGCAGCCTGCTATCTTTGGTGATGCTGTTCCTTCCAGTCACTGGAACGTCAAAACAAAATATCCCAAGACTGAAGCTTTCCTATAAAGGTAAACTTTTCAGTAGTTTTTCTGAATCTGCCACTTTTGTTTTGATGTGATGTTTCCAGCAGTTCATTTGTAATTACTAACCAGGAAAGCAAAACACTATCCCAGAAATACACAATAGAAGCCTTAAGGATGGAGGAATTCTGCCTAGGGATGGTATTAAATTCTGGTTTCTTTTTTTTGTGTAGGGGCACATGTTTCTGAAATATAACTGTCTTTAAAAACTATTTCTCTTTGCTCCAAGAGGATGTTAACAGACTATACATAAATTAGATGGGAGTGGTACTTGAAACACTCTGAGGTGCATTGGAAACCTGCCCACATGGCTGGTGGGGATGATATGAGACATGGAAGACATTCACACCTTCCCAGAATATCAGAGAAAGTCGAGAGAGCTGCCTCAGGTGTTTCAAATGGACTGACATTTAATTTTGTAATAATTCTTTTTCTATCACTAAGTCAGTATGTTAAACTCTTCATAGCTGGTTTTCTTTCTCCTTGCCTCTTTGGTTCACAAAAGCATGTTTCTCAGTCTTCTGTGTAGTTCTTGTTGATGGTACCATCTGAGGGGTTTCAACACAGATATATTTATGTATTAATGGACAATTTTTAAAAGGGTAGATTTCCTGTTACTTTGAATGTACAGTACACCTCCCCAGACACAGAGATGTGTCACTGATACTGTCTTCTGTAGCTAAAGCAAATGCTCTCCAGTTAGTTATGTTTCAACTGTGTCAGCACCCTGTCCTTATGGGAGCTATTTCTGCTCTGTTTTTCAAACTTATGTCTTCCTGTGCGTTGCAGAATTGCACTCAGGATGGTGTGATGGGACAGGCTGTAAAGCCTTCATCGGGCTTATGATATGTTTATCATGAGTTTAACACCCAGAGGAATTTATTGAGTAAGCAGAATGACATTCTATTTATTTACAAGCTTCTCTTTTGCTAGATTTGCATGCCACTGTGCATGCTATTCCACTGTGTATAGATGTGTTTGGATGTGTTTGTGTGAGAGAGACAGAGGAAGCAAGATCAAGGGATCTTGACAACATTTTTATAAATTCAGGAAACAGTTGCACTCACTGAAGCCAATGCATACAGAAACTGAAAGACTTGACATGAGTTATGAAAGTTAGCAGGAAAACCCTCCTAACATACAGCCAGCCTTCTCCCAGCTCAGCCTTCTGAGATAATTCCCCAAAGCAGCATATACCATATGGCAGTGGCATTTATTGTGGATTTGACACTCACGATTAGTGAATTCCTCTCAACTTCAAAAGCCGATAGCCTTTGGCAAAATCCTGATGGATGCATTTGGCAGGTGAAGAGGGGGAGAAAGAAAAATTATTGAGGTCATCACAGGGAAAAAAAGAAATGGCTGAAATCTTAGTTTAAAATAGTGGCAGAGACCTGCTGGGAGCGGTTGGGAAAATGCCTGAGCTCGTTTAAAAAGACAATGAGCAGATGATTGATATTTAGGCCCTGACCCAAACTTTTATTAGCAACTTTATAAACCTTTCAGTTTGGCTTGAGGGATACGGTTTCCTGTCCAAACTTATCCACCTATATCCCTGTAGGGGGGGAAAATCAACAACAGATACAGATGCAAAATAGCACATAAATCTTAATTTCGAGAGCTGTGATGGAACTGAAAAGCCAGAAGAAAGAGAATTACGAGAATTTTTTGTGCCTTGTCTTACTTTTTTGGGGGGTGGAAAGTATATATTTTGCCACATGGAAGAAGAAGAAAAATACTGCTGTATTTTCACACTTATGTATTGTAAATTATTCCAGTATGGCTTATCATAATTGAAGCATATTTTTGTTGTTGATAAGAGGATGTCAGAAGTACTGAATATTTAATATAGTTGTCAGAATTAAGTCTACCTTCCCTCCCCAAGTCTTTCAGACAAAATAATTCCAAGGTTTCTCTGAATAAGATGTAGAAGAAATGAACTGTCTAGCCAGTTCTCATAAAATTGTTAGTCATGTCGCTGACAAGTCCTAGCATCTCTATTCTTTGGAACTAAGATGTGAAATATCAAGAGGAGGAGAATACAGGGTTCTTTCCCTTCTTTATGGAAAACAGGTGCAAACTGGCCACATCAGCCAGTTCCAAAAACCTGGTCACACATGCATCTGTGAAGGGAAGGTTTCATCTCCTCTCAGGTGCAATGTGCTTATGGCATAGGCCCATCTTCCCAGAGGAGCTGAGCATTTACTAGGGCAGGAGAGCTGGAAGTAAGCATGATTTTGCTCTGCAGTTCCTGAATCTCCCAGCTGCATCAGTCAGTGGTGGATGGAGGAAGAGGGAGAGGGTGGGATAGTTAAAGATGTGTCTATAACTGCAGGAGTGCTTCAATAAACCACAGCATGTCACAACTCCTTTGTGTTCAGACAGCAATTAAAATTTTAGAACTAATGGCAGTTACAGGTTTTCATCCTCTCTAGGTTTTCATTTTAAGGAGTGGGAATCTGTGCTGGAAATGTTAAGATATTCCAGTGAATGATGTGGGGATCAATGCAATATCATATGATGGATTTCCTTTATTGTTTGCTCCAGTCTAAAAATGTATTGTAAAAAATCATGTACCTACAAGACTAAAGCTACACAAAATTCAATTGAAATATGTTGTAATACAGAATCAAATTAATATCTTTTCCACCTGTGTTAATATAACACACTATGATATTTAATCACATATCTCATTCTTTATTCTCACATTTTCCCTGATCCATTAGTTGAAAAATCTCTTCTTCAGTTAGACTTAACTTTTAGATATTGGTTCATGTCATTACTATCTCAGAAATTGTCACTCCTCTTGTGATGTTTCTAAGGTGCTCTCACTGCATACAACTTAATCTGTGTATCTGAGATACTTTTACAAGTTTGAGATGCTTTTATTATTATGTTATAGCTTTAATATTACGAGAAGGTAACAAACTGTCTTCTAATAGAAAATTACCTTCTTTAGAAAACCAGGGGATGATTTTTGAGTAATATTCCGTATTTTAATACTCTTTGTCTAGCACTGCTTTTAGTCTAAGAGAAACAGTGTGTATTTATCACTCATTTTCATGTAGCTGGAGATAACCTGTGACCTGCATCCAAATTGCAGAACTCCTCAAGCACAGAAGTGACATTCAGCTTCCCTAAGCAGCGCATCCTCATTGTCTGCTGCCTCATTTAATATCCTCATTCCAACCTCTAGAGCAGATGCAGAAGGCTTTCATATACCAAACTCATTCATTAATGTCATTTTCAGGACAGCATCAGTTTTGCTGCTAAAGAATGGAAATGTCTGTGTCCTAATTAATATATGTTTAATTCATACAGTGTAGACTGTCTTGTTTCTGTCTATATTTGAAGTAATAATATTTTTTAATTCATTGAGAGGTACTTCCATACATATTTTGTGTGTGTGTTTCTAGGTTCCACTTTATAGGGAAAAGTAGAGAATAGCCAGACCAGAAGGTCGATTGCCTTCTAAGGAAAAGGAAAAAAAGTTAACCTTTTTTAAATTTTGGCTATCATAAAATTTCCCTACAGAAATGGAGATTCCTAATTGCAAATTTTACCTTATTGATTTGATTTACTTTGGTACTTTTCATGGACATCTTAGTAAGTGTAGTCCTTGTTCTCAGTGAATGCGTTTATTTTACAAAAGTGTGCACCCTGGTTTATTGGCTGAGGGGGATGCCCCAGCCCAGATTTGGATGTTGTCACCAGTGACATCCACAAACATAAATCATTCCTGTGTGGGAATGTGGCCATGCCCCAGAGCAAGCTGTGCTTGCTGTGAACAGCAAGCAACTTGGTCAGACGACCAGGAATCCTGCATTGTGACACAGTATATAGGAAAAAGCACAACTGAAGGCAACCTTTGGCTTTTAAAACAGAATTTACTTAGCACTGTTAAAAACAGCTATGGTAGGAATTTAAATCTGAAAAACAAGAGCATTATTCTCAGCTGATTTGTTTTCTTCCACATTGAATGAATTAAGATGCAGTCTTACTCCCACTGAAGTAATGGCAAGAGTTTTGCCACTGAAGTAAGTTGAAGCAAGATCAAATTCACACTCTTCACTTTTTTCATCTTATATAAGTAAACTAAAGACAGGCAGTTCTTTCTCCTCTGCTGAAGGATGACAGTGCTAAATCATCAGCTCCACATGGAAATTAGCCACATTTAAGGATTGTTTAGTTTTGTGCAGTGTTTTGCACACAGGATTTTCTTCCTCCTAAGAGTGATCCATTCTTAAAACATGGTGAAAAAGCAAACAGAGAACATTTTGGTGCCAGAAATTCTTTGGAAAATTCAACTGGATGAGTACATTTCCTTAGTGTTCAAAAATGATCCTTTGAACATGCTACTTTACAATGTCAAATAATCTGTTCTCTATATTGTTTTTGCTTTAAACCTGTTTCATTTTATAACTGATGAGATGCTTAACTGTAGCATCAGAGCAATTAGTTTGTTCAGTTTCAGTACAGCTGGCTTATTTCCATGTCATGCATCGTTTAATTATACATATAAAACATAGTTAAAATTGTACAGCTCCATGAGCCTCACTTAAACTGTCTGTGACACTGCAGTAATCCCAGTACCCTGATGGGGTGTTGCACAACTATGACTGGTTGGAATGTGGTAAATTGGTGATGTATAGGAGAGCCTTGAAATGGGCTTGCATTTTGCAGCTGTGCTTGCTCTACTGGAAGAGGAACTAAAACCAGAAAAAAACTGCTCTTGTGACAGTATCAGCAGCTGTAAATCTGAATGCTTATGAAAATGAAGGAAAATATGCTGAGTGAGGAAGTGGTGTTTTCCCCTTGTTTCTTATTTAATTAATTTTTGATGGTTTGTTATTTCTCAGAAAAATCTATCTCAGATTCCTTTGCAGAAAAACATAAAGTGTTTATGTGAGGGTGAAGATCCTAGTGCTGGATGATTGTATAGTTACGCAAAAGACTTCGCCTGTTTTGTCTCAAAAATGCTTTCTGGAGGCAGTGATCATTGAGACTTAAAATGTACCCTAGCCTGAAGATGGATGGGCACCGCTGTCTGTGTGAGGAGTCTCTTCTGTATGCAGTAAACTGAGTATAAATGTGAGGGCGTTTAGTAATGGGAAAACCAGCACATTTCTTACAGACATTTTTTTCCTATTTTAAGCTAGTGAACTTGAAGGTCAGATCCAACTATATGTTGCATTTTCTGTCCTATAATTATCATATATATAATGTCCTGGAGAGCAGCCTCCAGTCACTGACATCAACAGTTTACAAAGCAGTTGAACTAAGAATAACCTTGGAGAACTGACCCATATCAGCCTCTTAACAGTGTAAACTATAGCTCACAACAGTTTTTGTTTTTTCATGATCACAGAAGGGCCTCACTTGGATAAAAGAATTGTTTTCAAAAACTGCAAAACTATTCTGCTGAATGTTCACTTTATTAAATCTCAGAAGATGAGAGGAAACAAAACTGAAAGAGTAATACTTGGCGAACAATTTTTGCTCCCTTGTAAAAAGGAAGATGGGACAACATCAAAAACAGCTTCCCTAGAAGAATGCAGGGAAGATACATGATAAGTGGCATCAGCTCAGAAGAGGGTTCAAAACTCTTTCTTTGATTACTTTTACTAATGACATCTGTTAAGCAAATCCAATTCAGGGCAGTTTCAGAAATCCCAACCTGTTTCTCTTTCTGAGCACTAATGGGAGAGCATGAGCCACCTGACATCAGTGTCTGTCTAGCATTGGACATCTGTGGTCACTGTGCAGGTATTTGACACATATCCTGTTTTCCTCTCCTCCCTCCCCATTTCTACAGTTCCATTTATAGATGAGTTCCCCAAAGAAGGGCTGAGGAGTATAATCTCTTCTGTACTCACACTTCTTTGGAGATAAATACACAAAGAGAGAGCAGAAAGAGAAGTTCCTTTAGCAGTCAGAGAGAATGGATAACTCTGTTTAAGGGAGACAATTTTGAAGATGGTGGGAGTGATGGAGGTACATCCTTGCAAAAATGTGAAAGAAACAAGACATTCTACTTCCTGAACAAAATCCTGGCTATATCAGAATTTTGCACCATGTTGAAACGTAGAGTTTGAGAACGAAGAGGTTATTAAAGACATCAAAATTAACTTATTTGGCCTGTTTAGGATGGTATTAAATCTTCCTGTGCATCATCCAAGCAGCGTGGAGGAAGATGGCCATGATGCAAAGAAAGATGAAGAATGGAGTGATGGGAATGTGCCAGGAGACAACACTGTTGAAGGAAGTGAAGAAGAACCTGGCATTGTTGCTCAAGATACAGAAGGCCTAGATGACCAGACCTCCTGCCAGACCTTGGAAGATGAGAGAGGAAAAGACCAGGAAGAAGACATTGTTGTTTGAAAGGAAGATGGAGAAAACATTGCTGTGACCATGGAGGCAGATGACAGCGGTAGTGGAAATGAAGGAGAAGGCAGTCCTGTGGCTGCAGATGAAGGGGAGGAAGATGACGCCAATGAAGGCAATGAATGTGTGAAGGTGAAGGAAGACCATGATGTTAAAAGTGAAGATGGCCATGATACAGCAGATGGCAGCAAGGACCTTCTGCATCCGTGTGGAGCTGGTGTGCACAGGCAAGAGGGAGCAGCTGGGTGAGCAGCTGTTGTGCTTCCTGCAGCACTCGCAGGAGGAGCTGTGGCGGAAGCAGAAGCGCAGCCTCCTGGAGACGCTCTGCACCAGCTCCTACCTAGACATGGAGAGAACCTCCCAGTGGTTCTACCAGTTGGCAAGATGCTCGTGGCTGCATGTGCCTCAGTCATACTCATGGCACTTGCTGTTTCAGCACTGCAGCCAGCCCTGCCAGCTCCAGCTGAGCAAAGGCCAGAAGAGCCTGACGGTGGAGATGCTCTTTGGGGTGCACCGAGGTGACTCGGACATCTTTGTGGTCAGCCGGCCCACACAGCGCCAGGCAGGTGCCGTGCGAGAGCTTGCACCTGAAATGTCTGCAGCTCTTCACCTGCACCCTGAGGGGCACAGGTTTCTCCAGCTCTACCTGGAAGACTGGTCACACACGTGCTGACCACTGTCCTGCTGTCCCGGTGGTGCAGGAGGGAATTTGTGCAGTGGCTGTGGGACATCGTGCAGTACCTGCACCACCACTGCAGCAGTTGAAGCCTGGAGCAGTTTGTCCTAGGCAGCAAGAGGCTTCCTGTGGAGATCAGCTTGCTGCTGGCAGTGCCAGTGGTTGAGCCGCTCAGTCTCTCTGAGCACCTGGTGCGAGATCCAGCCGCCCACAGAGCGGCCACGCGGGCCTGTGGGCAGCTGCGATTCCGCCTCTGGCTGCTGCTCTCCAGCTGCTGAGAGGATTTCCCTGCACAGAGCTGTGCTGGGGAGCCTCACACCCGAAGGCAGCAGTGAACACTGCCTGGCTGTTCCGTTTGTCACTGGCCATCCTGAAGCTGCTTTCTGTTCCTGCGGAGGGAAGATGCTGTGGCGCATGGATTCCTTGTGCAGACACACACAGTCCTTGCCCTTCATCTTCCAGTTACAGCTGTGCTGCTGCCTAATCTACAAGGCAGAAACTGGCTCCACCTGCACATCCTCACAGAGACAGTGAAGCTGATAGAGATTTCTTGGCACACCTCAAAGACAGAAACTAGCCTGTTAGGGACTTAGTGTAGTTATTCAGTCAACTGTAGCTGTAATGGTTTTGTAAGGATGTAGTTCTTAGTATATGAAAGTACAACAGATAGTTTTAGCTCACTTTAGCTTAGGAGAATAGGTAGTCCAAGTTTTCATAGTGGGAACTGGTCATATTAGCATTGTTTTGAGATGCCCTTTAGTATTGTCAGTGTATCACCATTTTGCAAAGCTACCCTTAGTTTAGGGAATTGAGCTACCCTACTGTCATTGCTTGGCTGCTTTTCAGTAATATCTGGATATCTATGTTTGAAAAATTAATAAAAGAAGAAAAGTTTCTCAAATTACCTGAAATGTGTACTTCTTTATATTTAACCCTCTGTATCTTAGAGACTGTCCTTCCTGTACATTTACGTGAAATAATGACCTTTTGCAAACAGAGGTGTTGGATATGTTAAGTATATTGTCTCTTGAGCATTCCCATAAAAATGCTGGAAGCTTGAAGTAAAAATGCTCTGAAGTGCCTGAAATTTTGCAGCAGAATATTCCTGAATTTTCTAGAAATCTTCAGAAATGTTTTCTTTACACAATCACTTTTACAGACTCCTGGGGAACAATTCAGACCTAAACGATGAACTGAGAATTCCCTAACTACAAAACAGGTGGTCTAATACTTAGTTCATTTATATGCTTCTCATAACCAAGGTTTCGAAACAAAATTGTGACAGTGGAAAATCATGTTTTCTCTATTCCTGGTTATCTGTATCCTTTTGGAGAGGCCCTGCTGTTCTATGAATATAATGTTTTCCACCAGGTCTAATAGTATTGTTTAGCAGTGAGAGCCACTTCACATGCACAGCTTTGTCCATGGTGGGGTGCAGCTAAACAAAATATAATTTACTGCTTGCAGTACGTAGCAGAGCTGGGTAGTAGTCTGGAAGTATCTATTCTCATTGCCTTTGTACAAATACATCTGGGGTCAGCTGGTCAATTTTAAACTTAGTACATCTTAGAAATTGGATAAATTGCTGCAGTAATGCTAAAAATTCTTTTCTTTATCTCAGAAATTTGGTGGAAAATTTCTACAATGCCCATGTAAATTTGCATGTATATTCTCCAATATGAGAAAGGACTTGCTTCTACCTAAATGAAAGTGATGCAACCTTTGTTCTTTGCTGTGTATGAAAACTATACAGCCTTTAATTTCAGTGTCCTCAAAGGTGTCATTAGATGTAACTGTTTTGAAAGAGGTTGAGATATTCCCTTTCTGCTAATTTAGACGTGGCTTGTCATTGAAAAAAACTGTAACTGATCACAAAGGGACTTCTGAGTCTCAACCAAGTAATGCTGCATTCTTACACCATGTTGGAGTTGAGGAATGGTAGCATGGTCACGACACATGTGACTTGATGGTAAGAAGTCTAAATATGTTTTATAAATGCAAATACATATTATAAGAACAGAATGAAATTTTTTACTTTTGAAGGCTTTTTGCTGTGATTCTGCTGCTGGAGATTTCTTAAGCAATGATGATGCTGTTGTGAACCAAGTCCACTGAGATACTGTACTAAATGAATAAAACCCAGTCACTATTCCAGCTTCTGCCACTCAGCAGTGAAATATTAACCTAGAAGGGGAGTTAGCTGGATACTTATTTAATCACCAGGCTGGAAAAAACTGTTTAATTTCGAGGAAAACAGCAAACAGAGACTGTAAAACTGAGTGCTGAACACATACTCATGAAGGACCATCCCTTTAACTAAGTTTGTTACTGTGACTTGTGAGAATGCTTGTTCTGTTAGCTAGGCTACAGAGATGCAGTGGTTCAAATCAACAGCTTGCTCTGTGCTTGAAAATCATTGGGAAATAGGCTTTTCACAGTAAATTTTTCCAGTGTAATAAACTTGGTGATAGTAAATATATCTTGCCGTGAAGGGAAATTTCAACGCGTAAGATTGGATTGTGTTGTTTTATGGAGTGAGAACAATGATTAATTTGGCTGCAGTTTAATCAACTCTCTGTTAATGTGTACTTGTAAAGTTTTATTAGGTCATGTTACAGTTATAATCTTATCAGTGGCTATGCTCAGAGTCTTATTTCCAAGCTTTTTTGAGTAGTAAATAACTGACCAAACCTGATTCTTCACCACTTTGCAGCTTGTGTTGTCATCTGCATCAGTAAGAAGGGCGTGTGTGGTGCTGTCATTTCAGTCTGGAATATTCCACAGATGTTTTCTCTATGATGCAGTGGAATAAATGATTGTACAAAGCATCAGACAGGGCTCATTCCCACCTGGGCATTTCAGTCATGAGGCAGCATTTTCCCTCACTGTTTTAGCTGTTCTAGGTGGGGTTTTTTTACTGAGAAATTCTAGAACTGTTAAACAACAGATGACAAATGTCCATTCAGAATCGTCTCTTCAGAGATCATTCCTTTCAAATAAAAAGGAAATGGGAAGTAGAGAGCAGTCTCTGTCACCATCCTTCATGTAAGTGGAGAATCACATCCACATAGTTTTGCAATTGACACTGTTGCAAGGCCTATGCTTTGCATGGCTCTAAGCAGGGAAAGTGCTGTAGAGCATTTGCACAAGCATATCATTTATCCTTCCTTAGCTCCAATTCCTGTGGCTGCAGATGGGAAGGAATTTTCCCTCATATTCTGTGTGTTACTTACTTGTGTCCTGTAGGTGACAACTGAGGTTTTCATGTTAACCATAAGCTGCTCCTAAAGTGATCTTCCTGGCAATTAATAAACAGATCTTTGAAAGTGTTGCTAGGTTAGAAAACAAACCCTGACGTCTTTGTCTTCACAAAAGATCTGTGAGAAAGGACAGTACTGGTGTACACCAGCAGAGTAGTATCCAGATTTGAATATAAGTTTTCAATGTGAGGCAAGATTTTTTTTCCAACGTACTGCAAAATAATCTCACCTAGGGCAATAGGAGCTGCAATGAACAACAATTTGTTATCAGACTGTACCGTAACAACACCCTGCACTGAGCCAGACAAAAGCACACAAACTTAAGTAGAAGTGACTGAGCAAAAAAATAATTGCCATAATTATATACCAGGTAGTCAGGTTAATACTGATAAAATATTTTTCCTCCCATAGTGCTGTTTATTAGCCAGCATCAGAACTTAATCTCTTCTTGCCTGTCGCACGGATTTTGAGAGACCTTGAAGAAAAATATTTGGATGGGGTTTTTTTCCCTTTATTTCATTCAGAACTTTTTCTCCAAAACTCTGGCCCTGATTTTCATCATGATCAGGATGTGCAAATAACTTATGCACTAAGTCTGGCTTTTCTAGCAGGAATGCTGCATTGTCCACAGTGACAGGAAGGTGGAAATACCCTTAATTTTATGTTGAGTTAAATACAGGATGTACCTTTCTGTCTGAAGATTTCCAAATAGTTTAGCTTGGACCGTTTGCTTATGGAAGAACTGATTCACATGTTTATTTTCTTTTCCCCAAAGTAACTACTATCCAACAAGACTTAACTGTCCTTGTGCTCTTTTCTATATGTTGTTTGTGTCCTCATCCAGAAGTACGTCCAGAGTATTCATTAGGCAAAATGTTACAGAATTTTAATTTTACAGCCTTTTAGCCTTTTTCTAGCAGTGTGGATTCTTTCATTAGTTTCGCAGATCATCATTTTTTGTCTTAATTACCTTTTAAAAAAGGTTTGAAGCTATTTGAGTGTTAAAATTTAAGTGTGAAATTCTTGATTTTAATAGGGATCTTAGAGGTGTTGCTACAGGATGTTCCCCTTACTATACCATCCTCATTGAGCTGGAATAAATTATCTTTGAAGATCCCTTGACTGGCTGGAGGAGGAGGCCCATGTAAACCATGTGAAGTTCAATAAGGCCAAGTGCAAGATCCTATACCTGGGTCAGGGCAGTCCTTGGTATCAGCACAGACTGGATGATGAATAGATTGCCTGATGAGTAGGTTGAGTGCAGCCCTTCAGGTGAGGACTTTGGGATACTGATGAATGAAAAAATGGATGTGAGCCAGCAGCGTGTGCCTGCAGCCTGCAAAGCCAGCTGTACCCTGGGCTGCACCACAAGAGGTGTGTTCAGCAGGTAGAGGGAGGGGATTCTGCCTCTGTAGTCTGCTCTGGTGAGACCCCACCTGCAGTCCTACATTGAGTTCTGAGGCATCCAGTTCAAGAATGACATGGACCTTGAACTGAATCTTGAGAAGAGTCCTGTTAATGGTCAGAGGGCTGTGACACTTTCCCTATGAAGACAGGCTGGGAGGTTTGGGGTTGTTCAGCCTGCGCAGAAGAAGGCTCTGAGGAGACTTCATTGCAGCTTTTTGGTATATAAAAGAGGCTTATAAAAAAGGTGAGCAAGGACTTTTTACCAAAGCTGTTAGTGACAGGACAAGGGGCAAGAGTTTTAAACTGGAAGAGAGTAGATAGAAACTGGATATAAGAAAGATATTTTCTATTATGAGAGTGGCGATAAACTGGCACAGGTTGCTCAGAGAAGTTGTGGATGCCCCATCCCTGGAAGTGTTCAAGGAAGGCCACATTAGGTGGGGCTTTGAGCAAGCTGATCTAGGGAAAGATGTTTCACCTCATAGTGAGGGAGTTGAAGTGGTTGATCTTCAGGTCCCTAATCACTATTTCCTGCTCCTAATTATTCTTGGCTAATACTGACCTTCTTTGCTGCTTTATATTTGGAACACCAGATATGGTCAGGTGTTGATCCTTGATCATGTGTATCCATGAGTATGATAATATAAACATAATTAGTTTTCTTAGAATGAAGGGAAGATATACTTCACATTTTTTAGAGATCTGTCTTTCTTTGTTTCTGATTTATGTCGAATTTCTGATTGCTTTATGTCATACAGATAATGTATTAAGAAAAATTTATATAGAATAATATTTTGTGAAAGTTAGTATTACTCAATTTGGAAGTAAAAAAATCCCTAGAGAAACCCAAAGTTAACAGGGACTGTATTATGACTCTGGAAAGACATGCTCCAAGACTGCACTTATCTCACTGGTATACTCCATGCTGGTTGCATATATTTATAAAAGACACTGATGAGTCATATATAAACATTTTGATTATAAAGATTTTCTTCGTTTTCCCACAGACTTGCTGCTTTCAAACAGCTGCATCCCATTCCTGGGCTCAGCAGAGGGGCTCGATTTCCGAACGCTGCTGCTAGATGAGGAGAGGGGCCGGCTGCTGGTTGGGGCAAAGGACCACATCTTCCTGCTCAACTTGGTTGATGTTAATAAAAATGTAAAAAAGGTCAGTGTGTTTTCCACAGAGTTTACCTCTTAAGTAAAATTTTGTTAAATTCTTTTTGTTTGTTTGCTTTGTTTTGTGTTTTTATTTATTTATTTCTTCACTGGGTAACTGCAGATTCATTGTGCAATGCAACAATTTACCAGGATTTGATAATTTTACCTCCCACAGTTGTACAGATTATCTTTAATCAATTGAATTTCTCATGCTGTATGATCTCCTGTGAGTCTGATGACCTGCAAGAGATCAGCTATGTGGAAGAGCCCTGCAGTGCATGAAAATAGCATCAAAATATCAGCAAACAGGAAGAATGTAGCTCAGAGTGTTTACTTCTCAACTCCTCTGGTCATGGTTACCCTCCTCATTTAAAAGCATTTGGAAGGAAATAACTGAAGACAGCTCTTTCATTGCTTCCTGGCATCACTGGGATTACTTTACTGTAATATTGAACAGAGCAGAGGCAATTTGGATGGTTTAAATTATAGTAAAATATAAGTGGTAATTTTAGCATTTCTGTTAATATCTAGAATTACTAGTGATAGGAAAAGCTTCCACTGGGATCTGCTGTAGTCCCTTGCCCGTGCCCAGTGACAATGTGTTAACTTGAGATAATAAGATGACAATTTAGCCTTCAATATTTCTAGCAGACATAGTGAACTGGAGCTTTTGTAAGCACAGTTGACTGCTATGACTGAAAACCAGATGCTTGCACAGGAACACATGAAAACTGGTTTCCTGCTTCTTCCAGATATGAAGAAAATTTGAATTCTCAGCTGTGTTTGGTATTTTCTTTAGGCACCAGAGGGGGGTTTTAAATTACTGTGTTCTGCTGCCAGCTCTGAAGAGGTAACTGACCCTGAATTAATGCGATTGCAGGCAGGGGCTGAACAGGTGGAACAAGAGACTATTTTGCCCACATGTTGAGAGCAACATTTGCTGTCATTCTATAGAAGAGATACAGTACCAGGCTGAATATCTTGTTCTTTATCTTGACTTCAGCAATGCTGCACATGCCAGTTTCTGTAAAACTCAGATTCTGAGTATTTCAGGAAATTTCTTCCTGGGATGCTTTATCAAGCCCTTACCTTGCTCTGTCATGTCAGTAATTGACTCAAAATCCACCATCCCCTCAGGATATTGCGTTAATAACAGCATTGCTAATTATAATCACAAGTTTTCCAACTACAAATTGATTTTTGGCGTAGGCTTTCTGTAAAAAACAAATTTTGTTTATGTGAAAAATAGACTTCTGTTTCTGTGGGATGCTGATTTCCTCCTGAGAGATGCTGAGTGCTGTCACCTCCCATTATGTTCAGTGGGGCTTTATGAGCCCAGACCTTGCTGGAGGTGACAGCACCCTGTGTGAGCCACCCCTCAGTCCAAGCTGGTGACATTTTCCCTTTGGCCAAACCACCACTGATGATTATGGACCTTGTGCTTTCCAAGAAGAGAAGAACACGGAGCCAGGAGAGCTAACATGCAATCAAACAGTGTCATTTGGTATAGATGGTGTAGAGAAAAGACTCACTTTGTATTGGAAGGAAAATCTGCATTTCCTAAAATGAATAGGGAATGATGCTTACATATCTGTGGTAACCTGAAAGGAGGGAATAAAATTCCTAACCACTTGTGTATCTAGACTAAATATGTGTGCAGGCTCAAATACTTTCACTTTTAGTAGTTAACTAATAGTATAACTATACAGAATATATTTAACTTTTCAGAAAAAAACACTGAAGCAAAATGTATTTAAATGGGTAGAACTGACTGAGAAGCCTTGCAGAGCATCCTGGTGTACTGATTTCCGAGGCCTCCATGGGCATTTAGCAACTTTATAAACTTATCTTCTTGCATAAATGCCCAGGTAACACAAGGCAATGTTATACAAGCATTTCTCTAATTCCACTGTGCTTGGCTGGTAGAATCTTGTCAGTGGAGGGAGGGGATGAGATGAAGGAAGTTGCATGGGGAGCTCTATATAAATCTCAGTGGCTGAGGAGGATGCTGAAGGATACTCTACAGTAGCAGGGAAGTGTCAGAAAGTAGCGTTTGCCGGTGCTGTGTTTAGACTGACCGAGGTTTGGGTTGGCACCGGGCCAGGCGGCTGCTTCCAGGCTTTCCCAGTGTGAGGAAACCACACATGTCGGGACTACAAGGGTCTGAAGTGTGTCCTTTGTACTCCTCTGCAGTATGAGTCGTCTGGAAAAAATAATCTGCTTACACACAGCCATTAAAATGAGTAGAAAGTGATTAGAATATTAAGTTTCTTTCTATAAATGATGTGTTTATTAATGACTTTGAGGAAGGAGTGTTAAAAGCAAGCTGAGGGTGCGAGAGAGATAAAACGACTTTGAGACTAGAATGCAAGATTGTGCAAAGTTTAAGGTTTCCTTTCTTTAAAACAAAGCTGAACATGAACTTTAGAATGCTCTGTGCTGGGTAGATTCATCTTATTTTAATAAAGCTTTCAATTTCAGATATTTGTTTTGTTAGGAGCTACTGATACCTCCAGAAGCCAAGTCAGAATCTCCAACAGTTTTTTCTCATATGTGGATAAAATTACTTGGCAAGATTATATTTTAGTCCTAATACTCTATATTAAGACATTTCTGGAATAGTATTCAAAGAAGCTTCCAAAGCATTGTATCCTGCTCCCTTTTCTAATGTATACATACGTATAATTTAATAACTTCCTTTTTAAAACCTATTTATTTACTTAATCAGTTAATTTGACTTACATATATTAAGTTATGGCTTTATTTCCTGGTGTATTTTTCCTGGTGAAATAAATCAGTAGTTCTGCTGGAGTCCCAATTTCTTAAATCATTGTAGTTTTTATTCAATTTATTGTGTAATAGGTTGAAAACTTCCTTAGCTGGCAGCTTGAAAAAAAATCTGTTCAGTTTCCAGTGCTTGCAAACCTTATTATAAAACAACAGTAAGTGCTACAGTGTAATAAGCAAGTCTTTTAGAATGACAGGCAAATACAGAGAGCTGAAGTGATTATAGTCAATAAATATAAAAGTTTAGGAACGGATAATCATCTTTCTGTAGCAGGGATATATTTTCTCTGAAGTTTTCCTGTACAGAAGCCTGCCAGTCCTGTTGCAGGAATGGCATTATCAAGTGCCATAGTCTTTCTTTTGAAAGAACCTCACCTGCCTGGCAAATTCTGCAAGCTGTTTGGAAACTGGAAGATTTTTGATTCCTTCCTATGAGTAAAATAAAGATGGTCAGGGAAAGAAAGCAGTTCTTCTGAAGGCCTCTGTGCCATTACCACCAGAAGTGCAGTGTAAAACAAAGAGATGTTTAACAGCATGAGAGGCTGAAAAGCTGGAGAAGAAATTCTGTAGGAATACCAGACTCTGGGATCCTGCTGGAAACGTTACTTTAGTACATCAGATTTTCTTGCGAGTTTGCTTAAAGCCTTTTCTATTTTACTCCTTAAGCTAAATAAATAGGAAATACAAAATGTTGTCAGCTGGGTAAACAGTGGGTAAAGAGCTGCAGAGCAGTGGTGCCCCTGTCTGTGGCTGTGCCAACAGTGCACGCGGGGTTACATGTCAGCGCGATTAGCACGGTGTGATCCGCGGCGCGACCCGCCCAGCTCCGCAGGAATAGGAATGCTATCAAGGCGTGACAAGCTTTTGAAAAGCTGCCAACCTGCAGGAGCTGTCAGTGCTAGAAGACACAGCCCCATGTGGGCCAAATAGATAAACATGTCAGATCCCCAATAGCAGCTTTGGAACAAGTTGTTTTCATCTGTCCCAGTGTGCACTGGCTCAGGGTCACAAAGTATCATCGCTTGGAGCATCCTTGGTTTGTAGTTGCTACTATTTTTCTGGCATGTGCAGCTGTCTTGTGACATCCTTGAATGCCCTCTTGTATTAACTATTATCTGTATTTCACAGGGAAAAATATACATATGCATAAATGTATATTTATCTGCTGGGCAAATGCTTATGAAATAGCTGCATGTATTTTTTTTCTATAACTCCAGTGCTCTTGCCAACAGTTCAAGTGGGCTCGTATTTCAGCACTGTTTGCAGTGTGACCCACCCATCTCTGCAGGGAGGGGAACATACATGTAAATACATATGCATATTTATGTAAAACAGCACCCTTGAGATACAGGAGCAGAATTTTACATTCATTGCTCTGAGAAACTTTGTCAGTCTATATAAGCATGGGCTCAATTAGGAATGAACCCAGTGGGAATTTAGCCAGTACTGAAAGGAGGCTTTGGTTCTTGCCATCAGGCCTGAGCCTCAGGAATACATACAGAGTCTGAGGTGTTTATTGCAGCCTTGAAACACAGTAATATCAAGATTGGTCCTTCTTAAAAAATATGTGCTGCTAATTCTATAACTCTGAGGAAGTTAGCTTCCTGCCTGTAGGCAAAACTGCAGACAGTCTGAGAGTGAAGATTTCTTGTCCTGTCAGAAGAAAAAGTTTGCCAGGAAACATAAGTGAAGGCCAAAGAGTCCTGGGGAAACCACTGGAGATACTTAAACTTATAAAAATGAGGCATCAAGATGGAGACAATCTAGGATAAACCCAGTGAAACTTCAATTTAGAGACTTCCAGAGGCAGAGGTGTTATCTTTGTGCTTGCTAGCCCTTGGAGGAGTCTTACCACTGAGCTATTTACTCTGTAAAGTTGTTTGTCAGACTTTAATTTAGGCACCTGTGTAGACAAAGTGAAAGCTTTTGAAAAGTGTTTACAGACACAAAACAACAGATGGAGCAAGACGTGAAGAAAGTAGTAAGAATCCAGAATGACAGCATTCCTAGGTGGAAGAGAGTGTCTCTGTTATTTCCTTTTGCATTGTTGCCATAAATTATGTTTCCATAAACATCCGCTGTCATTTTTGTATTTTACCCATGTGTTTAGCTATAAAGAATGGCCAGTATCCTGCCCTCTGAAAACATTTGCTTATACTGGTCATTGGCTTTTTCAAAGGTAGGATTTGTTTTTAGTCTGAAGTGATAAACATGTCAGGAGCAATGCCACTTACCCTAAAAATCCTGGTGTATGGTTTCCTTTTAGGAGAAACAGACGGTAGTCAGAAATCTGCTGTGGTTACTCTGTGGAAATGAAGTGTAGAAGCACTGAAGCCTTTCAAGATTTAATCCAGTGTAAATGAAATCAGCATCTGTTCTG
This sequence comes from Notiomystis cincta, assembly GCA_013398075.1. Classification (NCBI taxonomy): domain Eukaryota; kingdom Metazoa; phylum Chordata; class Aves; order Passeriformes; family Notiomystidae; genus Notiomystis; species Notiomystis cincta. The sequence continues at coordinate 109,779 of VZRX01009017.1, read as the reverse complement.
TTTTCTTTAAGCTTTCACATGTGCTCATAACATACACATGAAAATGCACTTTTCAGAAAACCCTTGAGGCTGGAAGTATTGGCTGCTGTGTGAGCTGTGTTGGAGACCACAGTTTAAAAGGAGAACTGGGGCATGTGGGGATGTTGCTTTGTCCCAGACAGATGCAGTATTAAAGGCTCAGTTGGTTCTAATATGAGGTTTCACTCTAACAGCCACCTGCCAAATTTAAGCTACCAAAATCTTGTCAATACATCATCCAAATAAACAACTTTTATTTCTCTCTGACTTGCAGTGCATTTTACTCAATTTGACTGCACCATGAAAATAAAGAATGCCATACACTGACACTGGCATTCCTGCTGTGTTGTAACACGTGAAACAAGCCTCATATTCTCTCCTTGCCCCTTCCTATTATATCAGATTATATCTCTCAGAGATCCAATTTTCTGTTACTATGAAATAACTGGAGGTGGAAATTCTGGTCAGTTAATTTCCTGGATGTGTTTTGCTGGTATGGGAAATAGTACTACAGGTGAAGGTCTGTGGTAGATTTAAACAAGATTTAAGGATACATTCTTGGCTTATTAAGGATCTCTTAAGTATTTCTGAGAGTTAACTAAACCTTGATGAAACTGCTATAAAGAAAGCTAGATGAAAAAAACTGTAAAGACAACCTGGTTAGTTTTCAAATACAGAGGGAAATTCAGGTGAGGAACTTAGATGTATCAGTGTCTTTTGTTTGCTGATGACTTTGAAATACTGAATTACAGAGTACAGCAATTACAGTGGGAGTCAGTTACAGTCAATTATTGCTTGGGATAACCTTCCTGTTAGGATTTGTATGTGAGAACAATCTGCCCAGTTCCCCAAGCTGTGGACTTCCATACTGCACACATTAATGCAGCAGATGTGAGGTATTTAGAGAACAACTGGTATACGAATATGGTGTGCTGAAATCAGATCATTTTCTCATTAATTAGCACAGTTGGTTAGAGCATGGTGCTAATAATGTCAAGGTCACGGGTTCAGTCACTGTACAGGCCATTCTTATAGGAATTGGACTCAGTGATCCTTGTGGGTCTCTTCCAACTCATCATATTCTCTGATTCTGTGGTAATTGTAACACTCTTTGTTTTCCACAGAATAGTACTGAGAATGCATTTAATTCTTCCCAGTGTTTTCTGGGAAATTCAGTAAATTTTTAGTGCTTGCAGTAATTTTCAGTGAAGTGACCTGGGGTCAGTATACAGCAGTGACAATGTCCTAGTTCTCAGGATGCAATCCATGAACACCCACTCTTATGACATTGGAGCATGACATTCATGATATTGTCTTATGCAGCAGGGTGACATTCTTATTGGATCACTGTTGTATGTTTTCTCAATGCTCCTTGATCTTACTGTTTTTCTTTGCTTTTAATTTTTGAGCTATGAATTACGTTCTTCAGAAAATCAAGGAAAAAAAAATTAAAAAAGAAACTCACATTACTGTCATTTTACTGGTGGGAAAATTGAGACCTGACTGTCACATACAGTAAGGCAATAACAAAATTAGGATTAGACTGTCTGCTGCTTTCCTTCAGTCTGTTTGGATCATGTTGCCCTCTTTACTCATTTTATGGTCACATTGAGCTAAGTCATGAATCCTCTTTTTTTCCACACAAGGGGGTAGTTTTTCATGGAGAAGAGTTTCTCAGGGGGAGTGTATTGCATATACCAACATGACAAAGGATTTACAACTCAATCTGGCTTTGTTCTTTGGAAACTGCAGTTGGGACTGTCATATGGGGAATTTACTCATACCAATCACCCTAAGCTTCTGAATTATGGCATACATGCTTCACAAAGCCTTAATAAGACATTTTGATGCCCAGAAAGCTGTAATTTTATTGCATACCTTCCCTCAAGCATCAATATGATGAATATCTAGTACATAGAATGAAACAAGGGAAGAAAGCTGGCCTTCCCTTGTTGCATCATGCAGCTGTTTAAAATCTGTATTTTCATCTAAGTGCTTTTATCACCTCTTACTCCTTTAAAATAGGAAGGGAGCAGTGTCTTTCTTCACAGTCTCAGATTCAGTGTGTGGGTGTTTTGAGACATGCCAATCAGCTGATGTCCTTCAGCCCTGGTACCCCACCCTGCTGGTGCTCCCTGCACCACTAATAAAGCACTTTGGGGTGTCTGGTAGCAGAGGCTGCACTGATAGAGAGGTGCTGAAGCACGTGCACAGCATCAGGCATGGCAGAGGCTCCAGTGAAAGCCCCAGGGCTGCTGAGAGCCGACAGCCTCAATGGGACACTCAAGTGCTTGGCATGAGCATGGCTATCCTGGGACCTGAGACTGGAAGGAGTCACATTGGTCAATTGGTCTCACTCCCTGCTATCAGCAGCAGCTACCTCATGGAGCAGTTATTCCTCTCATAACCCAGTGCAAAACTGTTGTAAGTGGCCCTTTGGGATACATCATGCAACTTCTTTAGGAATGTTGTTGCTGTGGAACAGATCCTTGTTACTCGGATGTTTCAGATTTAATTTTCGTTAAAATCTACAATCTGTGATATATATTTATTTATGAGTAGTTTAAGCCCATTTCCTCTGGCTGTTTATAATTCTCCAGAGCTCTTTGATTCTTCCTGCATAATTTCATTTTTATTAGTGGTGCTTCCCAACTTTGTGTCACCTGAATGGGTTGTTGCAGAGTTCTGGATTTTTACCAAGGCTACTGAAGGGTACATAAAATAGGATGAACTCCGACTCGTTTCTTGAGGAAAGTTTCTACCTCAAGTTCTTTACTTGGCAGACCTTTTTTTTCTTGTACTAATGACTGTTTTTGGCAGCTGAGCTAATCAGTTTCCATGTGACAATTTAGTAAATACTTAAATGGAGCCTCGATGAAGAAGAGCTCTACCACCTTAATGTAATTCAGCTTGGTTTTTAAGGAAAATCGCAATATTAGAGTGGACTAATGTGTGTTTACCAGGTTATACTGTCTTCTCTACCACACTCCATTTTCATTGGAAACTTGTGTTATTTCTTCCCTAACTAAAGACTTGTTTTGAAACCTTACAAACAGATGAAATAAGACCAATGAGATTTTAAATTGATCTTCCTCTTTTGTGACAATATATAGCATTTTCCACTTATTTTGTAAAGTCATGCACCATCTGAGATTTAGTAGCCTAATTGAAAAAGCTGTACTTTCACACAGCATTTTTTTTGTAATCAGACTTCATTGTTTTATTTTTGAGCATCTCATCTCCTAAGGATTTATACTCTTAAGTGTTAGCCCAGGAACAAAATCTGATAGATACTGAAAAATGAGTAAAATACCAGTATTATTAATTCATTAGAGATGACAGCTGAAATTAAGCTCTTAGAGGTGGATCCAAATATTAGTTTTTAATATATACATATATATATAGCATCCACATACCAATTTTTATATATATAAATAAATTATTTTTTTGAAAAAATTACTTTCCTTTTTACCCTTTCTTATAGTAAAAATGCATACATATTTGGAGGAAGGGAAAATGTTCCTTTTAGAAAGTTGCCGTTCCTGATCTGGAAAAGAGCTTTGTGGTTTTAGATGTTTTGTTTTAATCAGAAATCAATTTCCAGCTACCCTTTAAAGTGATACCTTATCTGTCCTACACTTATGTACTGCTTAATTTCGTACTCCTGGGAGGTTTTATTTCTCTCTGATAAAAAAGAGCTTATTAACTTTCATTTATTATGAGAATTTAATTTCTTTCCTGTTGCTAAATTTAAGAAAATATTTGAAGAATGATTTAAAAGTAATGGTAAGGTTGTGTGTTTTTTTTTTTTAATTGGGCAATAGAAGATAAAATCTGGAAATCATGACAGTAGCCGACCTTTGGAATTTTGATATGGTTATTTTTAAAGGAAAATAAACAGAAGATTTAGAAAAGAAAAGTATCCTATTTAAGTATATAGATCATATATTCCAACTAGTTGCATTCTTGCCTTATATTCAGTAACTCCACTTAGCTATTCTAAGATTTCTCCAGACATTTCAGATACAGATGTAACTGTAAGATATATTAAATATATAATTTGTACTGTTTGTAACACAAAATGATTATAACTTTATAAGTCAATATTATTGTCATCTTTAATATATAGTGCCTGATTATCTGGGGTTTTTTTCCCCATTCTTTAAGGTTTTTACTTATTGTGGAATTTGGGGAAAAAATTGTTAGTAAAATGTTACCATTGTGAATAAAGCATATAAATACAAAAAACATGAAAAAAAGACCAATTTCAAAGCTTCAAACCATTTACAGACTCAATGATTTAAAGTCTAAAACAAACTACAGGAGCATCCAGTCTTACTTTTTTGGCACATTGTGAAACTAAGTAAATCATCGTAATAAAAGATAATAGTAAAATGTAATTTGACCCCCTGCAGAAAAGCCAATACAGATGTGTAACATTGCTTGTGTCAGTTTTTGAGGGAAGCAGACCTATGGTACTGTTATGCAGCATGTCCTGTAATAAATAATGAAGTTTATGCTTCCTTGCTCAGCACATCGACTCATTATTTCTGATGCAATTTTCTTGATCTGTTACAATTTAGAAGTGACAGTTTCTGGGAACCTCTTATTTTTCATATGGAAAGCAAATAAATACCACTTTTACTCCCCCATATATAATCGCAAATTGATTTTCAAGTTGGATCACTTAGCTTCACTTTTCATTGCCTAATGTGGCCTTATATAATGTTAAATGCTGAGGCTGTTCAGTAACTGGAGAGTAAAACAATTGATTTTTTAATATAGTTGTCTCTGGTCAATTATCATAGAAGTGGGGGTGTGTGATTTCAGCCTTGTAGGACAAACACTAATTCCCATGTAGGAATCTGTAGAAGAATTGAGGGTAAGTTAAGTCCATTAACACTTCTGATGCCTTGAGGCAGATGTCTCTGGTTTTCACCCCTCCACTTCTGTGTAGTTGATGAGGAGAGCTGGACATTTTCAAAAGCCTTCAAAGGGATGTCTTTCCTGCCTAATTGGATAACTAAACTTTGGCCAAAAATCTTCCTTGAAGACCCTCTAGGCTTCCCTGTAACTGATTCAGGGATCTTGGGCAGAATTGGGCATAAAGTTTATGTCCAAGAAAACAGACAGGTCAGACAAATCTGCTTGGCCAAATGTGTTTAGAGATCCATGATCTTTCATTCCTCTATCTGTCCCTTTTCATCAGCTTTTCTTCACTGGTAGCTTTTCATCAGCTTTTCTTTTTAAACTTACCTGTGTTGCAGTTGAGACTCATCCCACTCCGCCCAGGCAGAAACCACACTGGACCTACCTTCAGCCCTTCATGATAATCCCAGTACTTTCCTCTGTGCTTCCTGGCACTGTGCACTGTGCCATCCACACACCCTGGCATGGCTGATTTCAGATTGCATATTCATACCTGGATGCTATGACCACATAATTTTGAGAAAATGCTCTGGGAAAGCAAATTTGTGCTCCAGTGCTGCAATGCTGTTACACTGCCTTATTGCTGACTCTGTAAATATTGTTGTAGAGGGTTAAGGTTCAAGTAACTTAAGCTACATTATCTCTACTAAGAGGTTTTTATCAGACAGGTAACTAAATTCACTTGAGAGAAAACTAATCTCCTTGTAGAAATCAAATACATCCATTTTCACTGGGAAGGAAAGAGAAAGAAGTAAAATCAAAAGACTGGTTCCAGATTGAGAGAAACAGTGACTGTAGGTTTTGGGAAGTGATAAAGGTACTTGACATGGGACACTCGTTTTTTTGCTTTCCTGACCCATGTAGGACTGAGCCTGTGTATGTCAAACCATATCCTACAAGGTGCCAACAGCTGGGTAAAAGGGAATATGACAGCAGCCAACTCCTCTTGCATGCCATTGAGTCATGCATCCCTCCTTGATGATGTTTCTATTTCTAATGCATATTTTAATTCTTCATTCCTATATATTTGCTGTTTAAGATTTTGTAAAGCGTGATTGGAGACTAAAGCATTTGTGGCTACTAATGACCTGCTGACTGATGCCTGGGACTTAAGGCAATTAACTAATCAATATTTGCTTAAAAAGTAGTGTGATTCATGGTGTTTTTATTATTAGTCATGAGAAATAACAATAGTTTTTTCTTTTCAAAATTAGAAGTACAAAATATCCATATTTATGGATAACGTGGTGATTTTAGAAGAATTTATATTTACCTTCTATTTTAGAATCAGTATAATCAAACATGTACTCAACCATACACAGTTTTGACTGCTTGAATGAAATCAGTGAGGCAGAATCTGAACTGTTGTTCACTGATATTTCTTCACTAACATAATTTGGATTACGGTAACTGATAGTATTTTGTCATCTGGATTCATCTACGTCAAAACCTATTTTATAGAATTTTGCTGAGTGAATTGAAATAGAAAGAAAACCATTATGAATATATAATGCCAATTATCTAAAGTCCAGAATTCTATTCTAAACTTCTGTTCATTTTCTCAGTAAACTCAGTTAATGTTGGTGGATGATGTTTTTAAACCATGCGCTGTTGATTTCTGTCAAATGTACTTTTTTGTACTACAAATTTCCCTTAAGATATCCTTAGTTTTTTGAACCTAATTATTTTAATTTGAAAATTGGCAGAAAGAGCTAAGTATTTTTTTTTATAACAGTTATGCCAAGTCCACTGGCCCAAATTGTTCACAGATGTAATTTGCCTGGCTTTGCAATCAGTTTAGTTTCCAGATGATTTGGCTCATCATAACTTTGAGAGAAACACAGAATGGTGACCAGGTGCCCTGGCCAGATTAACTGAAAGCCTTTTAAAAGTAAATGTAGCCAATGAAGAAATAAACAAAGATCAGGGGGTTGATCTAAACCCTCTTAACTTTTTTGTAATGGAATCTTGTATTTTAAGTCTTGTTCATTTCAATTTACATGCAAGGGCCTTCAGCATGAATAAATCTGTTTTAACTGTTTATTCATGGCATAATTAATCTACAGTTACAGGACAGTTTATAATTTTCATAATCTTTCTCTTATTTTAACTATGTTACAGATTTACTGGCCTGCAGCAAAAGAAAAGGTGGAATTATGCAAATTAGCTGGGAAAGATGCTCATGTAAGTATGATGTGTACTTTTTATTGTTGCTGAGAATTATGAATATCTGTTTGTTTGTTACTAAATGCACAAAATGCATTAGTAAGCTCTTGTTACACTTCTTTTGAACTAATGTCCTAAGTGTTTTTTCTTACTTAAAAAAAAAGTTACATTTCTGTTGTTTTTTAAATACTAATACTTCAAAGAATTTAACATTGGAGGCAGCAATTATGCTGGGTTGTTCTTTTATATAATCAGCGTAGCTGAGAGATGAATGGACTTTCCTCAGAAATGTATACCAGGCAATACTTCCCTGAAATCCTCTTTTTTCACATTAAAATGCTCCTTTTTTTCTTGGGAATATCCTGGATGTAGCTTCATTATAATTCATTAAAGAAACAGAGTAGAAGAGCAGTGTACAAATCAATTTAACTTGCAGACAGCTTCAGTAAGGGTTAAAAGAAAATCTCAGACTCAGTGGCTTTTCCCTGGAACCACAAATTTTCTTTAGAAATATATATATCCATATATAGGTACATATATATGCATACAGGTATACAATACCACTTTTATATGTTTTGCATACCACAGATTACATCATGTGTCTAGAGCGCACTATAAATGCACACATTTCCTGGCTGTAAAATAAAATATCTTCCTTTTCTCTACAAAAAACCTCCTGATTTCTATACAGCATGTCAGCTACCAAGGTAGATTACAGCTCAAAACACTCCCAGCTCTCTGCCTGAAAGATTTCAACTTTTTATTCTAACTTCTTGCCACCCTTATCTTTACAGCAGTCAAAACCTAAACAACAGCTTTGCTGAGCACTGGGAATATTCTGATACTGGTGTATATGGAAGATTTGTGCTGTTCTATTTCTATACTAAGACAAAAAGGAAAGGTCCTGAGCAGGAATATTTGTTTTGGACTCTCACTTAGGTGTAGGGTGATGACTTGAACATATGAACAGATCTTGTGTATTCCCTGTGAAGTACTTTTTACATGTTTCTGTGTTCATTTCATTTGTGGAAGGCTAGAGCAGGCCTTTCCCCCAGCCCATGTATCATCTTGCAGCTGCCTGTGCTGCTTACCAGCATGCACCAAGCCCAGCTAGAGCCAGGGCATCCCTCTGGACTCAGAAATGACCAAATAAAAGTCACCAGTGAGATGTGGTTGGTGCAGAGGCAAAGCATACCCGTGAAGTGTGTTGAAGCCTTTCAGTCCACCACAGTTACTTTAATCAAGTAGTCTTTGGTGCTAAAGCATGTGCAGCACCCTGAGCTGGGAGAAAAGGCAGGACTGGTAGCCAGACAAGCCCAGTGGCTCTGTGACCTCTGCCCAGTTGTTGACAGGTGTTGTTTGCTACAACACAGGCTGAACAGACACCCTCCAAACCATGCTGTGAGCACACAGCTTCTTGTGGCTGTAAGCATTACAGCAGAATTAGGTTTGCAAGTCTGATTGATGAACTGCCTGGTAGATAGCCACTGTCAAACTGTAGTTGTCACAGCTTTAAACTACTGTGTAAACAGTCTTTGCTATAGTAGTTTTGAGTTTAAACACACCAGTGCTATGGCTGTAACTTAGTAGAAGGTATAATGTGAAAGAGGAGAACAAACATGAAAAGTAACCTTTCTCCTTCTCTTCCCAACAGACAGAATGTGCCAATTTTATCCGTGTCCTTCAGCCGTACAACCGGACCCATGTTTATGTCTGTGGCACAGGAGCATTTCACCCTCTCTGTGGATACATTGAACTTGGAACTCACAAAGAGGTAATTTAACTTTCTCACTAGTCTGACATGTCAAGGAATAGCCCTCATCTTGTTTAGCATTCGTCATAGATTGGAAAACACTGTGTGAGTGTGTAAAAAATGACCTGACAGCAGCTTGCATAAATAGCAGGATAAATGGTGGATTCTGCGGGTCAGACAGGAACTCTCGTTCTCACATTTGGTATGTGCATATCGCTTTTGAACAAAGCACTTTTCTCAGGCTTAATACACAAAGTCCTCCAGAATGACACTTCCCTGTGATTAACTAAGTGAAGAGAACATCTAACCCAGATGTCTTCCTTTCTAGTAAGTCATTTCTGCACATACTTTCCTTACGCACATACATTCAGAGTGCAAGATGAAACTTCTAGTTCTGTCTTTTAATGTACATATAATATACCCTCGGTCCACAGAGGGTTTCCTATGCCTTGTGCATGAGAGCAATAAACACTTTGAAATGGGTCTCTGAGCCTGAGTCCAGGGATGGTGTCTCAGGACTTTGCAATGTGTTGCAGTCTGGTCACTAAGGAGGTGTTGGGTGTCCCCCATCACTTGTGGCATATTCCTGAGCTGAAGTTAGCAGCTGATTGGTCTTCATTTGCTGGTGACAAAGAAATCTCTATCCTAAGTGGTAAATGTTTGAGACCTAACCCCCACAACAGAAGAATTTTGGTGTTGTGTCAAGCGGCCACTTAGTACACAAGTCTCTTTTTAACTCCTATATGTATCACACCTTGGCTATATTTATCCCACTGGCGCTGTTCTCAGACAGTGTTGAGATGTGACCTGTCTGGCTGCTTGCCTGTGCTGCAGGCTTCCTCTGCTGCTATAGAAATAGCTTTCTCTTTTCTTCAAGGCTGGGTAAAATTCTAGAATATAAGAAATAATCTAAAGTTACTAGATGGAATAACCTGAATGGTTTGGGCTGAAAGGGCCCTTAAAGATCACCTAAATTCACCCCTCCTGCCATGGGCAAGGACACCTTCCACTAGACCAGATTGATCCAGCCTGGCCTTGAACACTTCCAGGGATGGAGCATCCACAGCTTCTTTGGATAACCTGTGCTGGTGCCTCACCACCCTCTCAAGGAATAATTTCTTCCCAGCATCTAATCTAAACCTAGCCATTCCTCTTTGTTCTATCACTGATATATGGAATCAAGGGCAGATTGTCACAGAAAAAGAAGAAAAAAAAAGGATTAATGCTTGCCCTGACTGAGATCCATCATTATGTGCCCCACAATGTGTGGGTTGGATGACCAATCCAAAGGGGCTGCCTATGCAACAGAAAACTGAAGCTGTGAGAAATCTACACAGTGGTGTTCTTTGCCTAATAAACCATTAATGCTCCTGATATTGTCTGGTATATGCTGTGTAATTTGGCTTACAGTGAAATATTTCTGTAGACTTCTTTGCTTTGCTGCTTTAAATATTCCATTCAAAGCAACTGAAATTTTAGATTCCTTGTATCATGCTGATTTCTTAGCTGAATGATCAAATACACAGCTGAATGGAACAGAACAGCTCTCAGCAAGAGTATAAGTAAGGCTCTGGTTTACCTCTGGGTCATTAGCAAGATTCCTTATTCACTCTACCATTGCCCTACTTCATTTCATCTACTTCATTTGTGAAGGTTGTTTTCACCAGACCTTATGAAATTATGGATTTGGTCTGACTGTTCAGTCCAGCAGCCAGTCTAGACAAGGGGTCTGTCTCAGTTAGACATGACCAATTACTTTATGAGAGGAAATGGAAGAAGAATCCCGGTATTGTATTTCCTAATCCCCTCACCGTCTCTCAATCCTGCCTCTCCCACATTCCTCCTGGTTGCTCAGCTGCATTGGTAGGTTGGACAGTGTTCAGAATTGCTCCTGTCTCTTCTGACAGAGCAGCTCTTCTACAGCCTCCTACTGACTTATCAGCCTTGAATGGCATCAGGCATGTTTTCCCTTTCCTTCTTGGAGCCCCAAACACCCTTCACCCCCATCCTTCCACCGCCTCTCCAGATAAATGTGACAAGACAGGAGGGTGCTGAGGACAGGCCCAGAGATGTGAATTTGACAGGTAGTTGAAAATGTCTCCTTGTAGGAACTGAAGCCAGGAGTCCTACAGGATAAGCCAAAGCACTTTTAGTGCAAATCCATTCTCTTAGTATTTTTTCTTTCTTCCCTCCCTCACCTTTCCCTCCCTCACCTTTTAAATTTTTTTTCTAAATTTAAATCTCTGGGTTATAAGAACAGATAATGAATGTCTGGTAATTAGCAACCTCTCCAGGAAGATGTGGGATGCTTGAGAGAGCCAGGCCCTGAGATAGCTTCATGGAAGCTGTGAAACCAGGTACTGCCCTGCCGGCCTTTGAAAGCTGCTGGTGGATCTGCACAGTGCTCTCCTGGCCAGTTCCAGTGCTGTGAAAACAGAAAGGAAAACAGTGTGGATCAGGTGACTCAAAACCACAGCAGACACTGCTTTTGAAGCAGTACAAATCCCCAACGGGATCACACAATTAAAGGGGATTAAAGCCTTGTCTTGTTATTGCTCAAGTCGCTGCCAAACTTCTCTTGGCCGGTGAAGAAGACGCTTGGCCCGGTTGGTGCTGTTAGCCACAGCTCTCCAAGGGATGCTCTTTCCTTTGAAAGCTTTGCCCAGAGTGAAAGCAGGAGGTTAATTCTCTGTGAATGCCTGGTAGTGTCCATTAGTTTGTCTGGGTGAAGTCTGAAATATTTGATGCTGATCTATAACTCCCTTGGTCCCCCGAGTACTGCTGGGCTTGCAGACAGCCTCTTCACATGTGGTCAGGCAAGGGTTCTCTGAGCAGCTCAGGGTTGCACATCCTAGAACAAAGGACAATGGGACACCAGCATTGTCAGAAAAAAAAAAATGCTTAATTTTTAGTTTAATTTTGTCCCTGCTGTGCTCATTTCAGTAGCCTGAGAATTTGGTTTGCCTGATATTCCACAGGTTTTCCACAAGAGTTTTCTGCTGATTAAAGTCTGCTTTGCACGAGCTAGGATTGCTGGAGGAAATTGAATTTATGTTCCCAGATTGGAATTGATTTTTCTTTTCTCTTAAGGAGCTTAATTATTCAGTATCCTGGGCTTTTGTCTTCTGAGTCTAAAGAGTCTAGGAGGCACCTCAATAATATAGAAAGGTTTGGTCATTTATAATCTGATGTGCATTAAGGATGAATTGAATTACTGTGTTGTGGAGTCTAATCCTATGTGGCCGTCTTTGGACATACTTGCTTGTCACTTGTGCTCTCCTGGCCTCTTGCAAGGCAGAGATATGGAAAAAATAATTCAGATCACTTACCCATTTTTAGTCATTTAAATCATGGAGGTGTTTAGATTTTTTTTTTTAAACTAGCTTCTAAATTTTTGTCTCTACAATACATTGATTAGATTTCTGAGTACTAGTGGAATTTTAAATATCACTGTAGGTAAGAAAGGATGTTAAAGGAAAATATGTTAGAAGCACTTCTGTAGGCAGTGTTCCTTCTCTTAATGGTAACACAATTCTGAAGATCAAGTCTCTGTACTTTCAGAGAGTTCACTTTTTTCCTCTAAGCTATCAATTTGCCTTCAGCAGGACTCACAATGGATTTCAGGTTAACTGTACTTTCAGGAAAGCATTGAAAGGGGCAGGTAAAAGAATCCTTGTTGGCAGTTCAAAACTATAATAAAGCTTCAAATGAAGGCCTACGGGAATCAAGTTGTTGATTGCCCACTGAAAACATCAGGAAAAATTTTTAAATAACTTATTTTCTTTATCTTCCTCTATGCCCTTGTTCTGTGGCCCAGGAATTAATGACACTGTATCTGGAAACTAAAGGGAAGAAACTATTCTGATATCTCTTGTATCATTAGCCTTGTTAAAAATAATAAGAGAGAGCATATGCTGCTTTCATTTTAAAAGGGTCTGAACTGTGTCTGCTGTGAACATTATTCAGCAGTCCCTGGAGAAATTTCAGAGTCAGCCAGAATCCCTTCGGGGTCTCCTGTTGCAACACAGTCTATCAGCACTTTCCCAAATAGAAGCCAGTGCCTTTTAAGTACAATCCAGCTTTTAATTGGAGTAGAAATGAACAATGCACCTCTTTTTTTCTGAAAATAATTGTATTTTTCTAAGATTTGTGTTTCACTATATAGTGACCAGGATACAGTAAAACAGTGAGTGAAAAAATCCAGATATAAAACAGACACAGACTGTAAGCATCAATGCTGAGATGACAGCTGCACGATCTAACTCACCTTCACTTTGGACATGAGTCGAACAGACTGTCTAAGTGAGTTTTTCTCTGTAGCCACACCAGCATAATGAATTTGTGTTTATTCTCAGGAAATGGTATTCCATTTGGATACCCAGAGCCTGGAGTCTGGCAGGCTGAAATGCCCGTTCGATCCCCAGCAGCCGTTTGCGTCAGTGATGGCAGGTAAGGAGCCAGCCGAGAGCTGCTGCCCTCGGACCTGCGGTGGCTCTGAGCCCGGGGGCTCAGCAGAAGTCACTGCTGGAGCTCCCCTGGCACTGGCTGTGTTTGCAGTGCTGGTTTGTGCTCTCAGAGCTGAGGAAGCCTTCAGGCTGCAGACTCCAGAGAGCTGGAGGGGCAGCAATGCAAACAGAGGCGTTAGAACGGCTGTGAAGCCTCCGTCAGCCGGGCAGGAAGGCGGTTTCACCCTCACCCAGTCATTGCTCCTTTAAGAGGATAACAAAAAAACCCACATGGACAGAGAGTGTTTGAAGCCCTTGTGGGCCTCTTTCTGCAATTATCAATATGTTCTGGCCTTTGAAGTCTGCTGACATGCGCTATTTCCATAAATACGTTTCTGAGGTTTCTATTTACTCGAGTAGCCACTTCTGAAGCTGGGAGCCGAGGAACAAGATAGAGCGCTCTGCCTGCTGCGTGCATCGCAGCACTGTGTGGTCTGACATTTGGGGCCGAGGAATGTCAGCCTGACCTCCGCATTTCAAATCACTAGAAGAGCTACTTTTGTCATGGTTTGGTTCATAGCTTTGGACAATTTTCATTTAACTTGTCTGTCAAGCGTATGAATACAAGATAAGAGTGAAGCACCATGACGTTTTCATTTACAGCCAAAGAGCAGTGGTGACAATGCTTTGAAGTATCGGTGACTCTGTGTTATAAAAAGAATATGACTAATGTTCAGTCTTTATTCTCAGATAATAAGATAGATGATTTGTGATTCTGACCCTACAGATGGGGCAGGACTTCCTTTATTAAAAGCAATAGATTAAAGCCTGTGCTTATTCTTCTCAGAGACCCCTAGTACTCTTTAATGACCGTGAAGTCTATTTTTAAAATGCAGTTCCAGAAACTTTAACTTTTTGGTCTTACTTTATTTTTTAATGCAAGCATATAACTCTGTGATTTATTACAGCATTGCCTAATTTCAGTAGCACTCTAGTGCTTTGACTGTTTTATTAAATTTTGTGAAATGAAGAAGCTGCTGTCTTTTAGCTACCTAAGACATGAACGTTGCTACTTAACAATTTTTAGGCTAGATAAAATTAATGGCCACGGTATTCTAGTATCCCTTTTTTGACTGGGCATGGTGTCAAGTGCTTCACAATAATGTACAAAGAGCACTGTAAAGAGTTACAGGCCTGACCAGAGAATGTATTTTTGGTCTATCTTTGCATGCTTACCTTATTCCCAAATGAACTAGGAGAGTGGTATAGTTCATGCATAAGATGCTACCCTGGAGCTCAGGTGAGATCATTTCCCATCTCTGCCACTAATAAGTGGAATAACTTTGGCATGTCACTTCTCTCTACCTACTTCTATTTATCTGCCAAATGGTAATAAAGATTACTTGTATTCTTCAGAGAACACTTTTTATTTAGTTATACATTTATGAGCTAAGTCATATCTAACTATATTTTTACTCATATGTTTAAGTTAATGCAACTGAGTAATTTCCATTCTTTGTAGAAATAAGTAATCTGAGTACTGCACAAGATACCACTCCAAGTAAATCCCACAGATAAATTTGAAAATCTAGTCCTTTTGACTGAAAAGTCACCTGCTGATCATCCATCCTCTATTACAAATTACCACTCACCAAAACTGTTCAGGACGTAGCAGCAGCTTGGAATGAGAGATACCAAATGCTGAGGGAAGTGCTGAAAATGCCTTGTCAGCAGAGCCTGAGCAAGGATGGAGAATTTCTGTTGGCCCTTCAGATGTATCGATCACCGAGTGCCTGTCAGTTAGCAAACACCAATTACCTTGCCCATTCCTCATTATGACAAATACCTTTCAGAATGCACTGTTGTTTCTTTACAAAGGCAACATGCTGTCTGAAAGATGTGCTTTCCACAACTGTCATGGAAATAACACAGAAGTAACAATAATAATGAGGTAAAAAGAAAGATGATAGATCTTTTTTGGACAAATAAAGTGCTTGTGGATCATGGGTTGTGGGTTGGTTTGTTGATTTTTTCCCCCCTTGATCTTATTTTTTAAGTGCATTTACATCTTCTGCAAATGAAAGCACAAACATCAGTGTTGAATGGTATTTATTCTGCATTCACTCTCAACAAAGGCTTCTCTCTAAAAGATCTTTTGAAATGTTTCAACCCAGGAGTATCAGAAGACCTGGATAAGGAACTTTTGAAAGGGGATTTTTATGTATCATATAGCTTTTTATAAGATTATAATTTATGAACATGAACTTTTTTGGTTTTATGAATTCTAGGGATTTATTTCTGCAGTCATTAAACAAAAAAAAAGAGGAGCATTTACAAAAAAAGGAGTATTTTAAAATGCACTATGTGGTAAATAAAGTTCACAGTGATACTGTTTCTTTGCTTCTTTTTGAAAAGTACTGGAATCTGAAGGGAAACAGAAAATATTGTGCATTTCTTGGCATTTTAATTGCCCACAAAAGTGGCAGAAGAGCAAATAGTGAGTGCAATTGCAGCGAGCTCACGGCACTGTGTTACAGATTTAGTGTCCTTGTGAGGCAAATTCTGGCTGCCTTATTCAAGCAAGATGTGTCACATATTTTAGTGAGACCACTCTCTGTTAAAATGATGACAGTTTGTATCTGTAGCCATATTCCTGCCATTAACACAAATTCCCTGAATTTGTGCCTGAATTCTTCTTCATGAATTAAGTGTTGGATGGAGGTGCTTGTGCCAGGAATGGGCCAAGCTGCAACATTCCAATGGGGAAGCATCCATCCTGTTTTTCTAGCTCAGGAGCAGCACAGCCATGGGGGCTGTGGCAATCCTGGGACACAGAAGGTAGCTGGAGTGGACAGGTGGCCATGTCCTCACCATGGCTCCCAGGTGCATGGAACAGGGTGTTCAGATTAAATACACCTTTATGCCCTTAAGAGCCCAGTACCCACTAAAACCTGGAAATTTACTTTTCTGAGTGCCTGAAAGATCTGAAAATTAAGCTTTGAGTAGGTTACTTCTCAGATATATGATTACAAATATCAGTCTCATTTAAATTTAAGTAAATTCACAAAACAAAAAAAAAATTTAAATATGACCCAATAATATTTTAAAGGATTAAATTAGTTCATAGACCAATTAAACACAGATGTTATTCACTCAACAAAATGTAAATAAGTCTTTATTTTTTTTTGTGCTGCAGCTGTAAGGACCCTATTTCTTTTTCATTTGCAGATGAATATCTTTATGCTGGAACAGCTTCTGATTTCCTTGGCAAAGACACTGCTCTGACACGTTCTCTGGGCCCTTCTCACGACCAGCATTACATCAGAACTGACATTTCTGAGCATTACTGGCTTACTGGTAAGATCCCAAACATATGCTGTTGTCATTTGCATTGTCCCTGCCTCTCTGAAGTTAATAGCTCCTTCCTTATATAAATATATGTCCAGTAACTATAAATATAGATATTGTATCATGGAGTCTTTGGATTACATAGGCTTTTCTCAAAAAGCTCAGTGGAACAGGAATGCACTTGAGAAAAGTCACAGAGGTGAAAATGCTAATTAAGGGCAGAGTAGGAGCATAAGACCTAATCATAGCTTCCATCTTTGATCTATATATCTCTGTATAATCCTGTAATTGGAATAATATCATGACTTAAATGCTTCTATATCCAGTCCTGTTCGAATAATTTTTTTTAACCTGTTTTTTCCAATCACTTGTTAAAAGCTGCTCCATACAGCATGTTGAAATAGACTAGAAATCCCACATTTTTTTGGTAGGAGGTCTTTTTTTTCCTTTTCCTTTTTTTCTGGGGAAAAATACCCTTTGTTGCAGTGAGGATCATTTTAAAACCACTAAGGGCACACTAAAATAGCTTCCCAAGCAAAACACTGCTTTTTCTTGCCTGTTAAAAAACATTGTGATCTAGTAAACCCTCTAAAAAACTGGCTGCATTTGCACCCAGCCAGTCTCAAACCACACACAGAGTAACATGGAAAACTTCACTCACAAGCTAACCCTGCTCAATTAAAGCATCCCCCTTTTAGCTGTCAACTGTCTTTAAAGATGTGGCAACACTGGCCCTGGCTCAGGATGCCTCTGTAACTATTATGGGTGCACTGTAAAGCCAGGGGCTGCTGACCACAGGGTTAAGTTGTCTTCCCAGCAGACAACTTCTAAAAAGGATAATTTTGCCTCTTAACTCTTTGAGACCTCAACATGAGAAAATGTTCTTTTTTTTCCTAATAATTTCCCCCTGCTCCTTCTCTACCTTCTTCTGTATTGTTGTCTTAAATTTCTATCTAGATGTAACTCCACAACCCTAGGATTTCTGCTGTGAGATGAGAAGAAAAAGGAAAAGCCACTTAGAAGTCATGTTTACCTTTCCAAATAGGAGATAGAAGAATCTCACATCTGACTCTGCTGACCCATCCCACTTTCATTTCCTGTGCTGAAAATCTTTCTTGTCCCACCTCTCCTATCTCCTGTCTCTTGTTTCCACACACCCCTTGTGCAGTGCAGAGCAGAAATGGGCTGTAAGTGATATGGACCAGGATGGGTCCTTCCAGCAGTCAGTTCTCTAATTCTAATTAGCCATGCAAGTGCATGTCCACTTTTATCACTGATGGCCTGCAGATGCTCAGCATGGAAAAGTGGATGGGTAGTTGCTTTCCTAAGGGATCAAATAATAATAAGCTAAAAAGAAATATTTACTGTGGTTTGGCCCTGAGGAGTATCTGGTGTTATCATTAGTATAGATTCACCTTGATGAGCATTACAGGAGGGTTCAGTTCTCAGTCCAAAAGAACTTACAGATTAAAAATACAGTTCCAAGGATTTCTTTCTGTTATTATTGTTTCTTCATGAGTAGTTTGAGGCAAGAGAACAGTACAAGAAAACAGAATAAACTGTAGGTTTGAGAAATGTTTAGATGTTCTAGTTTGGAAACTAGACTGCCTTTCTTCTCTCTTTTAGATTTGTTCATGATTTATTCTGTTTTCACTTAAAGCGTCTGTGTTTGTGAAAGTTTTCTAAGGAGAACAGTACATTAATATGTCTGGGTCTGAAAAACAGCTTTAGTGTGCTAGACTGTGAGGTGAAAATTGCCCCACACTATATAAACACTGAAGACCCCATATATTCTTCAGGTTTACCTTGTTTCCAGCCATATAAAACCCTACAGCCACAAGTCTGTCTAAGACTTCACAAAAACAATCCATTCAGTGTTATACTAAGAGGCATAGACATAAACTAGGTGCTTTTAATATTTTGAAACAATCCTTTTAAGGTTGGAGAAAATTTTTAGTGCAACTTGAAATGACGGCATCATTTCTGCAGTAAGCCATAGGGTGGCCAATATATTTCGAGTTTATTGTAATGTAATGTTACCCATTACATACATTTGTGCTTTCAGCCAATATTGGTATAAAGAAAATATTTACTTGATTTCAAGTTTAAAACCCCCATCTCATCTAAATCCCCTCTTCCCCAAATCTACCACCCATTTACCAAGCACGTGTTAGACCTCCAGGAAAAGTTGTACATGAATAATTGTACAATTGGAAATAAATTATTACCATGCATGACTCATGTTTTACTTAGGATAAGCATAAAATGTACAGCTTGTTTTCTTCCAGAGGGCCAAGGAAGTTTTGCTATAATGCACCTTAATATTTTTAAAGTTTAGTCTTATTCTGTTTCTGGAAAGAGAATTATCCTTCCCTGAGGGAAGGGCGGTAAAGACAAGGCAGAGGGAAAAATGCGTGGGATACCTTCCAGTTCTTTGCAGGGCATCTCTATCTTGACTAATTAAGACATGTCCTAATCTCAGTGACTGAATAGCAGCTCCACAGAGGGGGAAAGGAGGAAGGCAGCTAATCTTTCCCATGACTCAGGCTCACACGTGCTCATCCTCCCGCAAGGGTGGCACTGGAGCAGAGGGGAGCAGGGCTGGGCAATCAGGCATTCCCACAGCTGCTCACCGGCGCTGCCTCGCCCCGGGATGGGCAATCAGGCGTTCCCACAGCTGCTCACAGGAGCTGCCTCGCCCCAGGATGGGGCACAGGGGGTGGTGGCCCCTCTCCGGATGGCAAAGCCGCCCACTGGAACCGAGTCTGCCCCGGGCCAGCCCCTGGGCAGAGGAGAGCGCCCCGCCAGCCCTGCACACAGGCACCCACTGAGCAGCTGCACATTCCTCCCTCCTTAGCAAGGGAAGGCCGTGGCTGGAGCGAGGGCTTCCTTGAATTGCATTCATCTCTTTTTTTTCCTTTTCACTTTTTTTCCATAGCAATGTAATCGTCTTTTCCAGGGCAAAGTCTTGGAGGCAATGAGTTCTTTATATCCTGTGAACTTTGGATGGGATTCAGCTCCCTTAGCTCTAAAAGGCAAAAGCTAGCATCCTGTCTGAGCTCAGTCCTTTTGCTTGCCTCTGTAATTTACTGAGAGAGGTGACACTTCCAGAGGGTGACTCACCCCGCCTATTGTAGGAATCTGGATTAAAAAAAGGATTATTCGTTGTCACTTTGTCCCTCCCTGAGACAAGACCTGGCTGAGAATGGTTTAGGAGCTTGACTTCTAGGTGGTTGTGGTAAATGAGGTAAGCACTGTCCTTTGCATTCTGTCATGCCATGTATTTCAGGCAGCCCAACTACACAGAGATACTGCTTCCCATTGGTTCAGGTTACTTTTTAATTTCTTTGTGTTCTGGGACAGCCACTCCTTTGTGGTCCTCTTTTTCTGAGTCTAAGTTCTCCGTAGGTTGCACTGCCAAAAATCACTGCTGGTTTCAGAAGAGTGTGATGGCCAGCAGGTAACCAACAGCCAACCCAGCAGTGAAGGACCAGCTCTATCAGCTTTTCCCACCAGGCCACAAGCAACACCTGTACCATCTGCCTTTAATCCCTAGTTTGGTTACATAAAGTCTAGGCATGAACTTAATATCTGATGAAGCAAATAGTGGGGGGGATAACTCTGTCTATGGGAAAACAAACAGTGGTTTAAAATCATCATCATTAGTTTTTTCTCCCATGTAAAGAATCCAAAAGCTTATTTCAGAGCTAGTTTAAATGCACTTTTATATGCTGGATAGATGGGTTAGAAAAGATGAGACAACAATCTCAATTTGCAGAACATAATGTGCTTTTTAGATCATAATCTCTTCCATTTCATTGTTTTCACTTTGTATCTTTTACAATGTCTTTTTGTTTGGGTTTAACTTTCAACTTCAGTGTTTGCAATTGTGATTTAAAATTGTTAAATATTTGTGTTCCTTTAATTTGTTAAGAGATTCTTCTAAATCTGTTCCAGGAATTTGTATTGAGACATTTATTTTTGCATTTGGTTTGTCAAGGGAAGCAATGAATGTTAATCTTAAAGCCCCCAAATATTCAGTGTTTTGTTCTGTATATGTGGATTAAGAAAAAAATTGATGCAAATTTCAAAAAAGTGGTATAGAAGTATTTTACAGGTTTCTTCTTAAATGGCTGTTTAACTAACCACATGTTTTAATAAACCATACTGGAAGCATGTTTATGTATTTATTCATGCTTAGAGATCTAATCTTCAAAGTAGCCTTACAGTCCCTGAGGGGTAATCGAATATTTTCCTCGAGCTCATTTTGAAATCCTAACTTAAATTTATAGATCCTGATGCCTGCATCATTTCATTTTTCTGCTGACACCATTCTCTAGTGTCAGGAAGGTTTAAAATGGAAGCAGCACTGTGGCTATTTTCACCATAAATTCAGTCTTCTGTCACAAAGGTGCACACTGAGCACTTAAACACATCCCATTTTGTCTCAGGTCCTTTGTCTCAGATGGCAAACTTTTGAATCAAGGACTCTCTTTCACTTCTGTGTGTACTATAGAGTTCATGGTGAAAATTCCTTAAGGCTAATATAAAGTAACAATCATTATGAAAAGGACAAAGGCATGAAGATATATTGAAAGCTGATAATAGTATTCCCCCATATAAACAGTGTGCTCTGTTTGCTCTGCATTCTTACACCACCCTCCTTATTGCTTTCTACTGCAGCCTACCTGATAGTGGGGGACAAAGACTGTGTATTTTATTGCTGAAAGAATGTATTTTAGAGTCAAGGGTCTCTTTGCACTGTATTTATATAGCCACTTCTGTTTAAAGAAAAGCATTATTGATCCAAGTGCCCTCAGAAGAGCTCATCTATTGTAGCACAGTGGGGAATGTCTTAAAAATCACTGCCCCAAGCAGCTGGTTCACTTGTGCAAGGCAGGGTTATTGCCTGCTCTCCTGCAGTCATGGACCCTTGAATTGCTTTGATTTCTGATTTTAGTGCAAAATGTAAAGGAAAACAAACACACAAAAACCCCCAAGGCCGAAACCAAAAGCCCTCAACTAGTGAGAAGGTAGAGCAGGATTGGAGACCATGGATGAGGGAGCTTGGGAACAGTGAGGAACATCTTGGCCCAGTAAGCATGCCTGCAAGATGCAGGCAGACACCCACCCTTGCCTTGGAGGAGACCAGGAATAATATGATGGCCCAGCATGCCAAGACAAGGCATTTCTTGCAAAAAGCAGATTTAAATAACCCAAACAAACCATTACATTGATAAAGATAATCTGTTTTGAAGCACAAGGAACTGGGTCCTTAAGACTGACCAGCCAGTTTTGGAGTGTGCTGTGCTAACTGGGGAATCCCAGTGTGGCACTGTGTTGGATTTGGTAGATACAGTCAGCAAGATTACTATATCACAGATGTGTAGGAAACATTCCTTTGCAAGCTATCTCTAGTAAACAGTAGTGTTTTTTCCTGTATTCATGACTGCTGCATTCAGTAATTAAATTAAATTCTACCGGGTGATTTCAGAAAATCTACTTAGCTTCATTTTGGTGGCAAGAGCAGGAAGAGATTTGTGTAGGTAATACTTTGTACTGAGAGTTACTCTATTTCCAAACAGAGAATGATAACCAGTGCTGCATACTTTTGCTGGTGGTACTAAGATGTATACACAAGAACATTAGCCTAAGAGTAAATACTTCACACTCCATGGTGGTTTTTACTTGGAGTTAATAAGAAACTCTGTACTACATATGTATATAATATTTTTATTTCACTGGAAGATGTAACAAATGCAGAGATTTAACAGGAAGTACTAAGGCTTTTCTTCAAATTTTTAACCGTCTCCACTTTTTTTTTTTTAATTTCTAGGAGCAAAATTCATTGGAACTTTCCCCATCCCAGATACCTATAACCCAGATGATGATAAAATCTACTTCTTTTTTCGAGAAATATCACAAGATAGTGGCACATCTGACAAGACAATCCTTTCCAGAGTTGGGAGAGTTTGCAAGGTGAGAACCCTCTTTCTCTCCTTCTTTGTCTCTCTCTCTCTCTCTCTTTCTCTCCTCCCTTATTTAAAGATAAAAAGCTAAACAAGTTTGGTTTATTTCTGTGAGAAATGTGTTTTTTCCTTTGTTACCTATTGAGCTGTCATAGTAATTTTTCTGAACATAGATTACTAGTGCCATCTGAAATTTACTTGTAAAAAAATAGACTCGATATTGACTGTGTACCTCTTTTGAAAAAGCTAGTATGTTTATAAATTATAATCCTGTGTCCCAACAGTAAAGTATTGACCTTCAGTGCAACAAGGTCATGTTTTGTTTCATGAGGATGGATGTGTCAAAGTGGACACAGTGGCAAAGTATTTGGAGTTTTGTGGAAAATGCCCACTGAACGGATTTTTCCATGCCCTCAGCCTGGCTCTGTACATCATTCCTGGGCATGACTGAGAGCTGGGCTCAGTCTTTCTTCCTGATAACTAGCTGAGGTGAGGGGAGGTTAAGAAAGTATACAGTTTCTGAGCTACACCCACATCTGCCTGGAGGTTTCCTCCCTTGGGAAGAAGAGCAATCCTTGACTCATTGACCAGGAGGAACCAGACCCCAGCTCTGCTGCGGTATAAAAAGTTCATTTGGCTGATGCCTGACCTCCTTTAAATGATTGCTCCTTCACTTTCTCCTTCATTCTGCTTGGGTTTGCCCCTTAGGAAAGGTTTTTGCCCTGGTGGTATGTACAGACTGAGGCTTTCACAAGCTGCACTCTTCTTGGAGGAGCATCTCTGTCAAGGGCAGAAGTCTCCTCAGAAGATGAGAAGAAAAACTGTTCGTGCACATGAAGACAGCAGTCAGTGTAGTTTGCTGTTTAACAGCCTGATGGTTGTACTGAGGTCTCTGCCCACAGTGGCAGAAGGGTCTGTAGACTTCTGTGCCAAACACAGCCTCTATCCACTCCCCTGTCCCCGAGGACATTCTGTTCTTGCATTCTGTAGTAACAGAAGCAGTCAGTATGAGTGCTCCCACCCTGTCCTTGGGTCCTCAGGAATCACTGGTAAAATCAGGAAAATGGAACTTGAGAGCTGCCTTCATATTAGTAACATAGTAAACATAACCTTTGAGCAAATGTTTATCTCATGTGATAATTAGGTATCAGCAACACCACAGCAGTCACACAAGTAGGTACATGTTCTATGATATTTTGTTCAGAGCTTTCACTGCCTTGCATTTTCTGAGCTGTGTGACTCTGCTGGCAGTGAACATTATCTTGTCGAGAAACTTGGAAATTGGGACGTGAACAAAAGCGTTTGTGATTTGCAGTAGGGTGTGTGTGGGAGAAGAGCACTCATTCAGCTATGGACACACACTGAAAAACAAAGAGTGGACAAGTGTATGGACTTGTAAATCTACAGCTGCTCTGCAGTCCAGCAGACTCCCAGCTCCAACTGAGGTTTCAGTGGCCACAGCCATTTCACACTTCTGTCCTTGACCTGAAGTGTTAAGATAACAAAACATTCATTCATAAATCAGTTCTCTAGTAGGTTTTTAGCCAGATGAAAGAATGGATAATCTTTAGTGGGGTATTTCACAGCAGAGTGATTAATGGCAGAATGGAAATGCAAACATATATGATTTGCTGCTAGACATGGCATTTGCTGATTATGAAAAAGCACTTAATGCATTAGAAGAAATTGATAGACAACATTTTCAAGCCAAGACATATGAGAGAGTATAGTAAACTAAGATATATTGGCTGGAGAAACCCAGCATCCTTTACCTAGAGAAAAAGGGAGATAAGCTATCATAATAAAAGCAAATGTATTGTAAGGAAATCCTAATGACTGTGTATAATCATACCTCAAATGAGAATGAATTTGTAGAGTAATCGCGTTAACGGGAAAAATGTCATGAATTTTATTTTTAGTAGTCAAAGCAAAACAATGAAAACTGATAAGCAAGGTGATTATTATTAATAGTTCTGCACTGTCTTCTTTATTTACTGAGCAACTTCCCACTGGTTGTAGAATTCTCTTGATAATCCAGACTCGTGCTTTATTGGATATTTGTCTTAATTACCAACGAATTTTTAAAAAATTACTAATTATCATAATTAAAATAGAATTATTATGGGTATTTAATATAAATTAAATATGCAAATAGCTTTGTCTGTTTATGGACTGAGATATTTTGGATCTGTGCTGCGATATGAAACATCTGCTGTGCTTAATTGTCTCTGACATGAGAACAATGCTTTTGATTACAACAACTGATAACAACAATTTCTCCTTGCACTGTCTCATTAATGTGACCTGTACTGCACAAAGTTAAGCCTTTGTCTTTTTTTCCTGTTAAGCAGAGAGTAACAGTGAATGGGAGGAGCTCAGCAACTTCTGAAATAATTTGCTTGGTGTAAAGACTGGTTTTTTCTACTAGAACTCAATTGCTCTCTACCTCACCATGCCTTAGGGCTCCTGTCCATTCATGCCAGAAACACATGCTGAAATTAGAATAGGCTTTGTTTTTAATAAGAACCTTAGTCAATGCAGCCTATTCTTTGGCTAATTTTCAAGGATTCAACAATATGGTCTCTCAGTGATCCTGTCCCTTAGGGAAAATCTTCTCTGGAAAGCATTACCCTTTCCCAGCTACTTTCAGACCCAGAGGACTACGATGCTCTTGCTGGCAGCTCTTTGGCCAGAGTCAGACAGCTGTCACTTGTCCTGTTCCCCAGACCATCCGTAGCCAGTGCTGCAGGCAGGCAGCCACTGCAGCTCTGCACAGCACTCATGTGGCTCTACATCATCTGCTCTGTGTCACCGAGGCTGGCACTGGCACTGGGGAGGAAGTGCTTTCAACAGTCTCTTTCAGAACCAGTTGTGTCATTTATCATGGCAAATGGCATTTCCTGGTTTTGGTTTGAGCAAGGCAGAAAAAGTATCATTGCCCTGTCTGCAATACCTGATACTACTTACGGTGTGTTCATACTTACATGAATTGCAATGTTTGGGGTTATTGCTTTCTTTTTATGTAAGGCCATAACCAATAAGAAACACTGCTATTGAAGATAAGCCAGCAAAGTTTATTTATTTTCTAAAATTTACTCAGTTACACACATGTATATTAAATGATCATACAAACTTTAACTTCTTAAAGTCATGGATCTGCTTATTTCTATTTCCAAAAACACGGGCATAAGCTTTTACAGCTACACTGTCTTCAAGCTCACAATGCTGAACCACTTTGCATCAGGAAAAGATGGGACACAGTCATTAGACATTGAGGAAGATTTTGAAAAAATAATACTAAGTGTAGCATCCCTACACTGTGCCCTATGCAATCCAGTAACAAGTCAGCTACATTTTTGTACATGTCCACCCTAAATGATGGCAGAATTGTAACTCTATTTATTGACAACCTCATATATGTACAAGTATAGCCCTAGAAAAGACACAGTTTTCCCTCCTATTTGCCCAGCTCAAATAAAGTGAGAAATAAAAATCGAAAATAGAGGAGTCACAGAACAGGTTTTGAAGAGGGAGGAAAATCGTTGGAGCTTTTGTTTGTTTGTTATCTATATAGAAACACATCTTTTCGTAGTTACAACCTCATCCTATTGGAATGAAGTGGAAATTAGCCAAAAGCAGTAGTCTCTCCGCTGCAGTATGAAAATCCTGTTTATTATTACAGTGGTTTGCATTTGCTGTGTTACAAGCTTCTCTCTAATGGTTTTGGTGATGTATTGCAAAAGTTACGGCGTGCAGTCTTACAGGCTGGTTTCTGAGACCTCAGCTGCCCAGAAATCAGACTTCAGACCCTGATGTTTTCCCATATTTCCCAAAGTGTTTGGTATCCAGAAGCAGCCTTTGTTCTAGTGGGAACAAGTGAGCTCTTTGTCTCTTTTTTCTTTTTTTTTTTTTTTCTTTTTTTTTTTTTAAATACCATTCCACCCATATATATACCAAGCTGTACCTGGGGAAAAGAATACTGCAATTAGGCACAGCCCTCTTGGTTAAATTGTACTTTCTAAGCACACTGGAATGTAATCATTTTAAGAGCTCTTGAGTCGAGAGCCCTGGACACACCCTGCATTCCACCTTTGGGTAATGTAATTTATTTCCAAAGCCATGAACATCAGCAGAGTTCAAGGCTATGACCTTGCCTCCTGTCTGGTGCTTTAAGCAATTTGTATTCCCAGAATGGCAGGAGGGAGCTATTCCTCTGTGTCTCCAAGTCCAGAGTGTCCTGTGGGCTTTGCCACAGGGCTGCTTGTATGTAAAAGTTAAGAGGTGTTTTTCTCATCCTGAAAAGTCTAGCCATGCCTTTACTGTGACTATGGATAAGTGGCCCATTGTGATTATTGGTATTTCTGTGCTGTGCAGATAATTGATCTCTCTCCAAAGCCCTTGGAGCTGCCCTGGCAGTGTCCTGCTTTCCCGTTCAGCCGCACTGGCCGGGTCCCGGAAGCCAAATAGCCAAGTTCACATGTTCTCAGCAGGGCTAATTAGTCTGGGCTCAGAGCCACGCTCGTGCAGCTCTCCTGCTTCCAGTTCTCGAGGCAACTCATGCCAGATGAGATTTAACTTACTGTGTGTTACGTGCTACATACCTCCTTTGTCACCATAATACTGCCTAGCCACAACGCCAGCCATGGGAAATAGTTTGTTTTCTTGATTTCTCAATAATAATGATTAAGAACCCTCTGAAAAAGTCATCCCTAGAACAACCTTGGCCCTTATTTACTCACTGATTGTCTTTGCAACCAACTCCTCTTGGACTTCCAAATTTGATATTTGCACATTATGTGCCATTTAAAAGTTTTTGAATTATGTAGAAAAGCAGATGTTCATCGTGATGATTTCATTTTTAAGGGCTGATGTGTTGGAGACAGGCCAGTTCCATGGAGTATCTGCTTCTAACTGTGATGGATTAAGAGATAAAACATCACGCTTTGTCAAGTCTTCTGGTCCAACTTTCTTTATTGTCAAGCGTTACATAAGTATAGGAAGTTTTGTACATTTCTGTCCCTCATGGGTGTGTTTCAATAATTGGTGTTTTGAGGGGGGAAATCACGATTTACAGATGAGGCAAAAATATGTAAGATATGTTTATATGTAAAGAGGTGTGACTGAATTTTACTGAGCCTCAGGGAAAGTGAGAAAGAAGCTGTGGTGTCAAGATAGACCTTTAAAAACTGGACTGTGGAAATGCAGCTGCACAACCTCTGAAGCAAACTCTGGAAGCCATCCTAGTTGCCAGAGAGACTCACTGCATAAGACACTGTCAGTACACCCTTGGCTCAGAAGTGGAAGCTTGCAGAGTTAATTGGAGTGAAGTTCCTATGGCTAATCCAAAGTCCCTGACTTGTGGGTGCTTTGACTCAGATGTTCAAATATTTGTAAGAGTAACAAATAATAACTTTCTGATTTTGAAGTTTCCTCGTGTGATTGAATTATCTTCCTGTCTTTTTTATCCCTGTAAGTGTATTTACTGTAAAAATGTACCATGGTTTTCGTTTTGCTATTGTTGATTGAGTACGTTGTTGAAAATGCAGTTGTTTCAGGATTCGAAATCCTAAAGGACTCTCTAAGATGGTGAGCTACCTTTTTTCCTTTGGTCTCATGCCCTTTCCAGCTCTCTACCTGTGGTTATCAATGCTGTGTTCACAATATCTCATGCTAGTGACTTCAAGTACTTGTACATATCCAAGTGAGGAAACTTAATTATCAGGCATTCCCTTCCTTCAGTAAAGGCACATAACTAGTTTTTGGAGGAAATCTTCCATCTTCAGCCCAGATCACTCTCTGAGGACATATTTTCTACTGAGTATTAAGGAAGCTCTGCCCTACTGAGTTCCTGGAACCTTAAATTCGAGATAGTCTGATTTAAGAATGTGAAATTCTGGATGGCAAATTCAAGCCTATGTGTTCATAAAGAAACCAGTTTATCTCAGTGCTGGGCCTCACACTCCTCCAGTTTTCAAATTATATAAACTTTGATCTCCTATTTGATGTTAATTTCATGATCCATCTAATTACTTGACTTGCCTGTAGCTTCATTATCAAGAACGCTGCCTTTCATAACCTGAAGGTTTTGTTCTCTCTCTTTTTATATCCTTCTTATGTATGTATATCCTATAATTTATATTACATATATGTGAAAATTTAGATGAGAGACAGGTAAAGGCAAGTCAAACACACTGGAATAAACCATGGACAGTTTATGCTCAAAAATTTAAGCAGATTTTCCTGAGAATCCCCTAAGATACTTCATTTCTTCAGCCATAAGCCTTTGCTAATGCCAGATTTCCACTGTTAGAATGAACAGCCTAATGGTGGATATAGTAGAGTGCATTTTATTTGTGGCAGCCTTTGAACAGTTTGGGGAAATATTCTGAATACTAGCATACCTGCTGGAGATAATCTTAGCAGAATTGCTCTATGGCCTTAAGATAAAATGGTGCATAATTTTATTCTTTTATTTGTCCCAAACCACATCCCCTTGTCTTTACCTGAGCCTGTTAGTTTCTGGATTTTGGGGATTTTTTTCATGGTATGTTTAGTAACAGTCCATAACTTTTCTTTGCTGTGTAGTTAGATTTTCCAGTCTGGATCCCATCCGATGATAATTTGCTAGAAACTTTTGGGGATGATGTTTAAATACTTTCCAAAATAAATCAACATTTTCCATAGTGAACCAAACAGTTATGCTTTCTGAGTGTGAGTACATTGTCTTTCTGAATGAAATAAAAACGAGCCTGGTTGAGGAGCAGGAACGAAACAGTCACTACCTCATTGTCAGATGGGAACTGCAGACACAGAGGAGAAGTAACTTCCCCAAGTTTTCTCAATGTATCCACAGGAGAGTAGGCGAAGTTCTAAAGTCTCATGTGCCTTCTTTCTCTGGCTTACATTACAAGTGTGCTTTTTTTTCTCTCTCCAGTCACACTTATATCTGGCTTGATGTTTTTGGGTGTAACCCACAGCCTGATGAAATCAGGGGAGGAATCTTCTTCTACATCAGTATGGTTTGAACAAGAAATTTTGCACCTGAATTCCTGAAGGAGCAAATTTAACTTTCCTGTGTTAGGTTGGCACCCAAACAGAGTTGAGTGGGGACAGAATATGTAAAGTAAAACAAAATAATGATAAAAAGAACTGTGAACCTGAAGACAGAAGTTGAAAGGAGACTGTTGGCTGTTTCTCCATTTATAAAGTCAGCTACAAGGTTGGAGGTTTTTTTCTCCATAAAATAAGGCTTTGCTGCAGGAGATGCCATTTGTTTCTGGTAGCTTTGTCACATAGCTAAGCTTCAATAAGAAAAAGGCTCCAGGGCCTTTTGCAGTTTCAGCACTTTTCCTCTCTGTTCTCCAACATTTCCTTTTATTCAGGCCAGGAATTCTCTTTGGATAGTCCTTTTGCTCGTCTTGCCACTGGCTGTAATTAATAACCTGCTTCTAGAAATTCTACTCATTGTCTTTTTTGTTTTTTCTTCTTCCCCCCTCCCCCCCTTTTAGAGGCTGTTCAGGATAATTACTGTCTTTAAAGTTTTATGAATCACAGTGTTTGACATCTTTGATGTAGACTGATTTTTCAGATAACTGCACTTTTTGTTCTAATGTTCAATTTGTCACTGTTACTTACAAGCAAATAAGAGATTTAAATCCCCAGAGATGCAGGTGTTCTTTAATTTCGTTGCCATCTGTTTTCCTGCCTACTGGATTCTAAGACTAACATTTGTTCATTGTAATGAGGCTACATTTATATAGTATTTAAGATACAACAGAATAGAAAACAGATATGACAGAAAGACTTTAAGTTGATTTTTAAATCACTTGATCATAGAGCAGTATCTTTTCTGATGGCTTTTATTTTCATGTGAATTTATCTTTAGCTAGATGGTTTGAAAAACCTTTTGTTTCACTTAATTGCACATAAATTGCAGATCAGAAAACTGAAATTTCCAAGGAAGTGTCCCAAGAGAGGTGTATGATATGACCTTCAATTACTTCATGAAATTTACACTGTGCCATTTAAAAAGCATTCCTCCTGAATGTCAGAAAGCCATACAATTACCTACTCTCATGGAAGTGGGACAGCTGATATTTGAATTCTCAGTGTAATTTGGTAGAAACCTGATTTCTCACTCCAACAAATTGGTTTTTGCAAACAGCTCATTGAAAAGGGATGAAATTTTAGAATTTCTTTAAATAAGAGTCTGCCTGATTTCTTAAAGTCATACTGTATTACTTCCTCATTTATCTAAGTAATTTGTGGTTTTAAATCTTTGTGATATTTTGGGGTAATATTTCCTCAACAGGTGACAGATTGAACAGCCCCCCTTCTAGCTGGCAATTATCTGCATTTCTAACTCAGGCAAACACAAGTGATCAAGATTTTACAGACACTTCTTTTTGTTAAAAAGAAGGTATTTCAGGCAGAAGTGTTGGTATTTGTTACAGCTAGTGAGATTACAAAGCAGTAAGTGCTAATTAAAGCTTTATTTATATTCAAAATGAAATATGCAGTCCTAAGTGCCTTCATCTGTCCGGTAACAAAGTTTATAGTAAACACAGCTAATCCTGTGTGCTTAGAAGTGATATTTTGGGAGATAAGATTTCAGATACTCGAGGCTGGTTGGCTGCTAGAAGATTAGCCATATTTTTAGAATGAAAGGTTTGTTCATGCTGCCTTCCCCTTCTCTCAGCACTTAAATTTATCTTGTCTCCTTGTCCAATCTCCCTGAAATATTTAGAGTTCTTTGTATTCGGACCATATCTCTTGTCAAAAATCATTTCATCCAGTTAATTACTTAAACAGGCTTGAGGCAAAGGTTTGCTTGGTATAACTTGGCTCAATGGGCTTCTTAGGAGTCTGTGACTTTGTGTTTAATCCTTACTTCTGTTCACCTGTGCACTAACTGGACTTTGCTTTGGTGATTCTCACTCTTCCATGCATTTCTTCTAATCCAGCTGTACATGCTGTTGTATTTATGTCCTGCCCTAGAGGCAGCTCACAACATTTGAGCACTTTAGTGATTCATTCCAGACTGCTATTAAATAATCTGTTTGGAATAAGAGAGTGTCTTCTTTCTGTAGCAGCCCAGTCTCAAAAATAACTTGGGCCAGTATTGCCTTTGTGCAGCCTCTCAGAGGCCAGTATCAGGAATGATGAGGATCCAAGGAATCTACACCAGAGTGGGCAGATACAATCCAAAGTAGATACAATCCAAAGTGAATGAGTGCCCATCAACATGGTCTGAAGGAAAGGAGAGCAACCACATGTTCTCCACCACATGAAGCCTCAAGATGGATCAAAGACTGACCTAATATGCACCAAAAAATAGTATGAGGAAGGATGGGGTGCTCTTTCTTAAAAAAAAAAAATAGGCATTTACAGAGCTCTGTAAGATAAATACTACTTAAGACTCAAGGAGCAAAGACATACCTATACTATTTATAGTTTCTGAACCTCCTTGGTCTGAGCTGAACTAATTCTGTATGTAGATAAAATCATCATGGCCTTTGTCAGTTCCTGCACTTTCTCAGTCAATCCTAATGAATCCTGGTCATGTTGTAGGAAAGGAAAGACACTGTATTAATCAGAGATGATGTATAGAATTGAAGAGTACTATATGGCTATGAATCAAAAAAATCCTCCAAAAGCCCCAAAACCACAAACAAAAATATCTTCCTAGTAAAATCTGCTTTTTATTTCACTCAGCCATGGCAGTAGGAAGAAGCATGTTGAAGGATATGTCAGCTATTATATGTGCAAATGTCTGAATCAGTGAAAGGTCTTTTCAGTCTCTCTGCAGCATAAATTTGTCACTCTCTGCCTTCAGAAGGACTTGGTAGCTCTTGGAATGCTGTCTGGTCACTGAATTCCCCTAGCTCCATTATAAACTGTACAGGGTTACTTTGGCAGCTTTTGGATATGTAAAACACACCTAGTGAATGTCTGTTCTAATGTCTCTTAAATTCAAATAACATGGTTAACATCATGTCCTGGCTTGAGAGCAAGCTAATACGGATACATCTTAAATCCAGTGGAATTCTATACTTTAAAACACATAGTACTTGCAAAGATTGCTTCCTTTGAGCACAGTGGTTCACACTCCTGTCTAACAACTCAGTGGAACTACTGATATATTTAAAATAAGCATTTGTGAAAATGCTGTGGTGGATCACAACTTAAGGTTGGTAAAATACAAGTACATATCTTCCCATCTCTTGCAGAGCCTGAATGCCTGCAGTGGCAGGAGTAGGAACTAGACAAGTGTCCTTCTTCCTTTCCAGCCCCATCACTCCACGCTTTCTTCCTGTTTTCTGATCCTAGTCAGGTAGTTAGAGACATCTCATCTCCTGTGGTGCTGCACTGCTTCCACCAGAAATCAAAGAATCTCACCTGCAATGTGAGATTTGCTTAGCTAATCCGAATTGCCAGAGGAAGGAAAATCTCAACACTCCTTGCTTTTTAAGGTTCTTTGTTGCATCTTTGTAGTTTGGTTTTAACTGCACCACTTTGCTCTGCCTTTGAACAGAACACACACATGCAGAGTTTTTTTTTACTATTGGCTTCAGGCTGCTAATTTTGACACCTTTGTAATAAATCTGTTGGGTAGATGCAAAGCTTCAGGCTTGGCAGAACCTCAGGAAATCAAGAGAGGAGGCAGCAATTCTTGTAAGAGCAGGACTTCCAAAGGCCATATATTAACAGGAATCATTTCCAACTGAGCTAATCTATTTGAAAGTAGCAGGAACATGAAAAGAGAAAGCAGTTAGAGAGCATTACCAGAGAAGTGTTACTCCTGGTGAAGTGATTTCAGCACTTAAAACCATCTTTCTGAATGTCTGTAGTAAGTATGATACAGCCCTAAAGGGCCAAATGCAATCTGTGGTGATGACATGTAATTTCCACCACCCTGTGTTTCCTGCTGTGGCTGGTTCTATACCTTCAGATTGCAAAGTGAATTAACAAAAAAGTGATTTCTCCTAGTTAATCTGAAGGGCTGCATATTTATGGCTAAATTTGTGTTCCTTAAACTTACAGCACAGGTCCCCTAAGCTGCAGGGTTTATTAGCTGGAAGAAGGAGGCAGCTTCCTGGGGTAATTCAGAACCTACAGCTGGGAGATTACTGCTGGTGATAACATTTCTCTTAAGTGTTTGAATTCTTGGTTCCTGCTGGTGTATCATTGCCCTTACTGTTTTTAGGATCAAGAGTCCTGGGCCCTAAATAGCTTTGCAGAACCTAAATAGTTCTGCTGTTTGGAGCCAGCAGGGTCCTTCATGTAGTCAGTGGAAGAACTACGTGAGCAAACTCCTAGTTTGGCTTCTTATAATGTAAATCTTCTAAAATTCACTACCCATATCCCTCTACTGATCCAAGTCAGTAGAAGGACACATACCCTTCAGAAAGGAAATTCCAATTTCAAGTGACCCTTTCTCCTCCACTGACTAAACTGGAGAAAATTTGGGCAAGCATTCTTATGTTTTGGAAACCCATAGTAAAATAAATGAAAAAAACGCTATCCCTGTTGTGGGAGGATAGACTGGTATTTCCATAACAATGATTATTAAAATAATATTACTGGTTTTGCCTGGAATGCATTTTTCTCTGTACTATGTACACAAAGAAAACACTGCAGTATTTACATTGCAAGCTGCTGATGAATATAGTTTTCCTTTTTTGAGAAATCTATCCAAAATGTTCTGTTCTTTTTTTGTTTGTAAAAAATTTTGAAGAACAACTGATAGTAAAAATGAGCCTCACAGGGAGCAAAAAATCATGTGATATAGACATGTTTTCACACAGCATTCCAGTAAAAAAGTTGGTGAAGGAATTTGCAATCAGTTTTGGGTAGAATTAGGAAATTTGAATCGCCCACTCTCTGAGCTGATAAGTAACTACAGAAACTTCTTAGAAAAAAGCTCTCTCCTACACTCCTTCAGGAAAAAGAAAATGAAAAATAAAGATTTTTATGTTGTTGTGGTTAGAGCTGTGGAATCAGGCAGAAGATGCACAGTCCATATTATGCTGTCATATGTTAAAGCTCTTCTTTGTTTAATATTCAAGTATTTCATTTTATTTTTGTTAGAATGACATGGGAGGCCAAAGAAGCCTAATAAACAAGTGGACAACTTTTCTGAAAGCCAGGCTTGTGTGTTCCATCCCTGGTCCTGAAGGGGCAGACACACATTTCGACGAGCTGCGTAAGTTGATTTACCTTTAATGTTCTATTTTGACATTAGTAATACCTGCTTTTGTTGTTTTTTTTTTTTTTTCTTTGTGTTTTTT
>VZRX01009017.1:231-74772 GCA_013398075.1 Notiomystis cincta | reverse complement strand
TTTTTTTTTTTTTTCCTTGTGGTTTGTAGAAGCACTATGTCTTGTTTTGATTTACTCCTCTTCCAAACATGGCTGGTAATACCTCTGACTTTGATCAGAAGTCCCTGATTATAACTAATACTGATCTGATCAGAACTACGATGTTTTTCCCTTTCCCTCCAAAAGCTGGAAAGTGAAAATCTGATTCTGTATAAAACCCAGAGTATCTGCAAATGAACACATTTCAGAATATTAGCCCAAATTCACTTGGCAGAAATTAAAACGCAAACAAAATTAAGACCTTGTTATATTTTTACAAATTTTCAAATTATAAATGGTAAATGCAGAAATAGTCAATGGGTGTTTAACTAAAAGAAATCCCAAAAAACATTTTTCTCATTGCAGAAGATATATTCTTGCTTTCTACAAGAGATGAGAGGAACCCACTTGTGTATGGAGTCTTCACTACAACAAGGTATGTTAAGATTGTGTTTTCCTCTGGAAACAAAGGATGAAGATCCTACTCAGGACTTTTATACTTTTGTATATACTCAGGTCTTCTAGATGAGATCTTGATTCCTCAGAGCAGTTAGGAACTGCTGGAAAAGGCATCCAATGTCAGGGCTGTAGTCACCGAGGACTATTTTTCAGAACTGGAAATAATAACTTATATCTCTAATCTTTGTGTGCCTAACTTTTGAGAATGATTTTACAAAAGTAATGTAAATGTAGCAATCAAAAGCAAACTAGATTATTTCAACCTCATCCAGTTGAATTTGCAAATTTCTATTATATTTATTGAGCAACCAGTAGTTGCTGTTTTAGGCAAATTATTGTTGTGTTCATTTCTGTAAGCAACCTTGACATCTGCTGTTTCTTAGTATCAAAATTACTCTCTAAACTGATAGTTGAGTGATTTTATAGTCCAGAGTTAATGAAAGAATAATCCAGCTTTATCTTGAGGGGATGAACTAATTAATTAATTAATTACCTTTCAGATCAATAGTGAGGTACCCTCTATAGAACTGTCATGAAGAAATTTAATACTTCTTTCTTTTGTCTCCAGAACCTTTGAATGAAGTGTAAATAATGACTAGCCAAATGCTGACTAGTATGAGTGCAATGAGGAATTGCCAAGACACTCCTTAATTCAGAAGCAGTTACCACAGTAGCTCCTTAGAATATATAACCAGGGAAAATACTTAAAACTGAAGTAGATATTGCACAATAAATGAAGTTATTCGTGAAGTAACTAAAGTACGTGCTACTCAGCAACCTGGCATGGTGTTCTTTGGAAAACTGAAATGTTTTGGATTTTTTTAGAAAAATACATTTAAAAAAGGAAAAATTAATAGAAAATTAAGTGTTTACTTTTATTTCTTTTTTTTGTCTTTCCAATTCAACTTGTAATTCTCAGGGACCTCACCTGTATCACTGATATGTAGACTTCCAGGTGTGAACGCAGTGTGAAGGGATGTCCTTAATTTGGGTAAAATTCTAACCAAAAGTGCTAGTAAAGGATAGCAGGAGACTGTCAGCCACTAGAAGAATATTAAATCCCCGTGGCCCCAGACGTAGGCGCGCTGTTGTTATATCAGCCCCCAGGCGTGGGGCCGATCCCTGCCCCAGCAGGCCCTGAAGTGCATTCGCTCCCTGCCCCTGGGGGTGCAGCCTGCTGATGGATGCACCTTCCTTGCAGCTCGGTGTTCAAGGGCTCTGCAGTGTGCGTGTACAGCATGGCCGAGATCAGGGCCGTGTTCAACGGCCCCTACGCCCACAAGGAGAGCGCCGACCACCGCTGGGTGCAGTACGAGGGCCGCATCCCCTACCCCAGGCCTGGCACAGTAAGTGTCTCCTTCACTGCACTATTCTTGCTCAAAAGCAGTCATGCTTCACACCCCTCCTCTATATTTTCCGCTCAGGATGTTTCAAATTATCCTCTCAACTCTTCCCCTTCGGTTGACAGCTCCGACTTCTACCTACCCTGTAGGTATATAAATATACATTTTTCCATGTCGCTGAGGTAACATTGTGTCCAGACTGTTTCCTGATTGTCTCTCATATTGTGGTCTCTCACTGTACAGCTATATTTCCATCTGCTGGGATCACCTCTAAGGTGTCAATCCTTCATAAAAAGCCAAAGTAATTTCTTTGTATAGTGTTAAGTTATGATGGTTTTTATTTGTATTTCTGTTATCTTCATGTCTGTTAAAATCATTGAGATACTGTCACTGATTCTGTTGTGTGTATTTCTGCATGTGTTGTGTTTTGAAGTAAAATAATTGCTGGAGATTTTATGTGATAAAAAATAAGTAACAGGAAGAAAAGAGAAATTTGGTATCTGGAAATATTTTTAACCGCAGTCTTTTGGACTTCAGCTATAACAGGCCAAAACGAGGAGGAAAACTTTGAAAAAGTTATTAAAGTTTTCTTTTCCCACTTCTGTCACAGTATTAAAATTGGAAAAGCACAGGCCAGCATTACAGGTAAGGAAAAAATGGTATTTTCAAAAAATGCATCAACTTTAAAAAAATCATCACAACTTTAAACAACTCTTTGTATATAGAATGTAAAAGCAACAATTCTATCTGGAATAGCTCTACATCCTCTTGATCAGGTATTCAGTGAACAAGTATTGGGCGGCCAGCAGTGAGCTGTCAGTGTTGGACCATTTCTGCAGTATTTCTCTGACTTCAGCACTGGTGTAATCTTTGCCTCAGGCCACATTATCGAGTTAATTTAGTTCATCTTTTCACACATTTCCTTGTGTCTCTGTGTTTTCTCCTTCATCCTTCCACTGGACTCAACAGCATGGTCCACACTCATGCTGTTTGTTGCACGTGGTGGTCCCAGGGCTCGGCAGGCCAGGCCCCAAGTGCTGATTCCTTCTCTTCTTTCAGCTGAGGCTGAGCCTCAGAGCAGTGCTCTCTCCAAAGACCAGGACAGCTCACAGACTGATTTGGCCTACCCAGGATGTGCCCTGATGGAGCAAATTGCAACTTCTTTGGACAATTTAGGCATTGTCAGATTATGCATCTCTCTGTCATGCAAAATACACAGTGCCCCCCAAAAGAAGATTAAATTTATTTTTTTTAATTGTGTGCAGCCCCACGGCTGGTTAAGAAGATCAGATTAATTTAATTTTAGCTACAAAAATGGTGCCAGGGAGAACAATAGCTGGTCCCATGGCATCTAAAGAGATTAAAATAACTCTCTTGAAAAACTCAGAGTGCCCCATAAGGATGAACACTCTGCACAGATAGACGGGTCATAAGCTCATTGCATTTTTGAGTGTATTAGCCATCACATGGTTGAGCTGGGATTCACAAGGAAGGAAACATGCCATGCTGAAGCATGTCAGTGCTGATCTTTATCACCCATTTGAATATCCGTGGTTGCAAGTGTTGTAAAAGTTGGAAAGTTTAAAGATAAATATTTTCTGTAAGCAAACCCTTAGCTCTCCAACTGCTTCCTTTTAGCACCTGATAACAGCTGTGAGAAAACAGTATCTTAAAAATTCTCCAAACCTTCATAGTCAGTGGATTTCTGTAGGAGTTTGTCTGGCCAAGGACTGAGAAGGGAAGTGGATTTACTGAGGAAAGCTGTCAGAAGAAAGATATCTATGATATTTGCTGTATAGATTAGGTAAACATATTGCTGCATAGCTTTTTATCTGTTCTCATAGTGAGCTGGACTGCAGAATACTTCAGGCTCTGTGGTTTGATGTAGGGTATACAAATAAGTAGATTCATGCCATGCTCTTGGCTTGTGATGGGCTATGCCAAACTTGGATATGAACGGATTTAGAGTGGGATCTGGAAAAGCAAAAGAGTGCTAAAAGGCAAGGAAAAGAAGTAGCATGAAACTTGAAGAACACTGCAGTGTGAATGATGAAATGCTCTTCCTTAAAGATTAATTTCATCATTTCTTGCCATCTGGGAGGTGGTTCAGGAATGCTCAAAACAAAGCCAAAGAGGGATAATCTACCTTTTTTTAAGTTACTAGAACATTTTTGAAATTTAAGCTCCTTGTAAATGTTGCCTACAGTTGGCATAGCCACCTGACAGAGCACTCTCTGATTCTATATTTCCTATATTTTAAGCTACTGGCAAAATCTAAAAATGGCTATTCTAGGAAATGCATTTCTTTTGGTGGTTGGCTTTGAGAAATACATTGACTTCCTTTCAGCATTTATACAGAAGCAGGAGACTGCATACCCTAATTTAACTTTCTGCTCTGCTGCCTTTATCTCCTAAGTAAATAAAGCTGCTCACTATAGAGACTGTGACTACTTTGATTTTGAAATTTTGACAAAATGCTTCCTGTGGCAATTTGTGTGTGAGATAAACTCCCAACATGACCATGATATCATGCCTTTGCAATGCTGAGTGGGGAGCAGGCAGCAGCAGCCCCTGCCTGCTCATGACCCTGAGCTGTGGCAGGCTCTGCCTGCCCTCTGCCGTCTTCAAAACACCCCTGGACATGGTGAAAGGGGACCTCTGGCACACCCCACACCACTGACACTGCAGAACATGCAACTCTTTAACTTCCCTCAGTGGTATTAAAGTGCAAGTGGAAATAATGAGAATTAAACAGAGGCAAGGCTTCAAATCTATTTTCATTTGGAAGCTGAAAATAAAAAGAGATGGAAAAAAAGCGTGAAGCAGGCAGCCCCGACACAAAGGACGAGTTGAAAACCAAGGGAGTATTTGCTCTATCTGCTTTAGCTGTTTAGAAATTGGACTTGCATATCTGCAGCTGTCCCCAGATAACAAATCCAGTTTTCTTCCAGTCTCTTAGGGTTTGACTCAGGAAATTATCAATTTGTAAAGAAGCCATGGAGAACTTTCTTTAAAGTGTGTTCTGCATTCTGAAGCAGTTTTCATAATGCCCTCCCAGAAATCACAGACTGCATTTGAACAAGATTTTTGGTGAATTAGGAGGAATAAACCCTTTCTAGTTTATTTATTTAGCTGTAACCATTGCAGTATCACAGGAACTCATAGTGCCCATTTGGAAATTCTGATGGAATACGAAGGAGTTGTCCTCATTTCACTGACGGCAAGTAAATGTCATTAAGGTCAGGTTTTTAGAGGAATGTCGGTGTTTAAAGATGCAGACTAACACTCAGTCTGATCTGCAGAACACAGGACTGTTAAATGCTACCCAAGGCAACAGCAAATGTTTTTGATGGGTCTAGATCAGTAAGAACTGATCTGATTTTTCAGAAGACTGAAACAGAGCTCTGAATGAGCAAAGTAAGAATCTGGCAGCCTGCATCACTTAGCTACAAGAAGAAGCCCAGCACATGGTTCTTGTCCGTTTGAAGAGGTTTGATGTCTCACCTCTTTCTACACCAGATCCAAATAGGGTCCTTAGCTCTTGAATTCTCTGTGTTTTCTTTTAATTAAACAAGTTGCCTTACAACCCATCAGATTCTCCTGTAATCGTGGACTCTTAGAATCACAGAATCAACTGAGTTGGAAGAGACCCATCTGGATCATTTAGTCCAACTCCTGGCCCTGATGTGGGACACCCAAGAGTCACACCATGTACCTGAGAGCGTTGTCCAAATGCTTCTTGAGCTCTGTCAGGTTTGATGCTGTGACCACTTCTCTTGGGGAGCCTGTTCCAGTGCCCAACTACTCTCTGTGTGAAGAACCTTTTTCTGATATCCAACCTAAACCTCCCCTGACTCAGCTTCATCATTCTTCATCTTTTTCTCTCTCAGTTACTTTCTCTCTCTTTCATCAGTGAAACCCCTTCCTTTACTTCTGGTAAGTCAGGTACAGGCTGATCAGGATGTGATGTCCATCCAATCCCATTGGGACTTGGCTGTGCCACAGAGAAATACTGTCTGCCAAAAAGCCTCCCCTGTCCTCCCTTCTGGTTAGTTTTGCTGCTTTAATAAGCTTGTTCATAAAACATTGAGGGTTGCACAGGTTTCCCTTGTTATTTTTAGACTTATCTTCCCCTTTCACCTATCTTTTATGGGACAGACTGCATTCTTTGCTTCTCCAATTCCTCTCTCCTTTGATCTCCCTACTGTAAAATGGGGCTGCTTAATTAAGTGAAATGTTTCACTTTATGGGTTTACTTCCCTCAGAAAGCCTCCTACACCTCCTGTTAGTTATGAACCTGTTTTCCCCAACATGAATCACCTTCCAGTTCATACCAGCCTTTCAAAATGCTGCAAACCCTGTCACCTTTCCTAATGGCAGAGGTCAGCAGGGAATAGCAAAGTGCCACCTGCAAAGTCACACTTACCCAGCTGGTCTCAGCTCAGTTAGCCTCAGATTAATGTTCAGTTTTCTCCACCAACAGCACAGGTGTGTTAAATGGAAAAGCAATACAAAGTGCTCAAGACAAACACAACAACAAATTTTGCCCAGCAGTGGCATACCAGTGATGAAAAGAATAATTAAGAGTTTTAATTTTTTGTTTGTTTTGTTTGTGCTTTTTGTTGCGGGGGAAGAGTGAATTTGATTCCATTTAAAATTGGTACTGTTTGTTTTTCTCCTACATATCTGATTTGTTCCCCTCACCCCAGCCCTCTTCCAGGCTCACTGAGTAGCTGCAAGCTTCCTATGAAAGTCTCCTTACTGTGTGTTCAGTCCTTCTGGCACAACTCACTCATCTTGCAGAGAAGCATCAAAGGTTTTTGCAGGCATGTTCAAATAAAAAATGCACTGTGCAGCTCTGATCAGTGTACAGAAAAGAAGCCACAGTATTTAGGCCTCTCAGGAACCCAAGTTTCACCTTCAGAATGGCTTATGGTTGAGCCTCCAATGGCACATACGTGCCTGTGCCCTGAGAGTCATCTCTCAGCTGTCATCAAATCCACAGAAGATCATGAATCTATAAGTACCCCATTTTTAAAGTACTTTTGGGCATCTTGGCAGCTCACAGTCCTCAGGGGTGGATCTTAACCCCTCAGGATGCAGCCTTTGCATCCCTTTATAAACTCTACCACGTTCATTGTGTTGGCTGTTTCGGAGGTCCCCATTTAACGCAGAAGTGAGAGGTTGAAGGTAGTTCCTGTATTTTATCTACTTTTTTCTTAATGAATCAGTGATAAGGCAACTTATTTAGAGCCTGGAAGACTTTACACAGGAAGGAGAAGGGAGTTCCCAGAATGAGGGACACCTCTCCTAGGAGGGCAGCCTAGATTAAGTTATCTAATTGCCTGGTATCAGAGAGGTTTAAGATATTTCACTCTTTCATGTTTCATACTGGATACTTCCAGTGCTTACAAGAGTGACTTGGTGTGGTTCTC
This sequence comes from Notiomystis cincta, assembly GCA_013398075.1. Lineage (NCBI taxonomy): Eukaryota > Metazoa > Chordata > Aves > Passeriformes > Notiomystidae > Notiomystis > Notiomystis cincta. The sequence goes on along the minus strand of VZRX01009017.1, from coordinate 67,517 downwards.
AGTTCTCCTTGTGAAATGCATAAAAGTTGCCAGCCTGGACGTTATAAAAGCAAGCAGATGTCTACTGCACTCAGTATGATCAATCTGCCCTTTCCTGTGGGTGCTTGAGTCTCACTGTTAAGTGGGTCTCTCCATGCACGTGACAAGACACTTTTAAACTGGAATTTTCAACACACTGGTAATAGAAACCCTTTTGAAGTCTCCAGGGAGCAACACTCTCTTTTTAGTTTGTCAGTAGACATCAGCGCTGCTGAACTACAGATGCATCATTAATGAAAAGGATATGTGTTTACATACCTTATAGCTAGATTCCCAAATAATTGCCACAATTTTAATAGGTGTTAGATCCAGCAGCTCTTACTGAGTTCACTGGATGGTGTGAAGCACTATCCAGTTTGGCAAATTGGAGGTTTATTTAGGAGCCCAACTTCTGGCACCAGCTTTTGAAAAACTTGGCCATGTTTCCCACATAATGTTAACACAGTCACACTGTATGTCTCAGCATTGTGTGAGATCCACACATCCAGCTCTCTGCTAAGCTGCAAATTTAATAAGACAGGCAAAAAAAAAAGAGAAATGCTTACATATGTGTGGTGGTGTTAATTTAGTGTGTATTTGCCTTTATTTGAGAAAGATTAGCCTTAAGTTACCACCTTGTGACCACATTTGGATACAAATAGCAGGTAGGGGAATAGAAGGCATCTTTGTAGATCACCTAGGATCAGGACTTAGTCCAGAGTGATTATTGTCAAACTGAGCTCACCCAGAAGGCATTTCAGTAAATTTAAGTAACTATTGATTATTCAAAAGATTTGTGCCACAGAGTTTATACAGTTGAATAGAGGTGCCCTTAGCACTTCCAGCTCTGTTTTTGTTGGGTTTGGGGGTGGCTGTTTGTTTGGTTTTGGTGGTTGTTTTGTTTCATTTCTTGACAAGTATTTTTATCAAGTTGTCATTCATGGCAGCAAAGACCTAAGCAACCTCAGAAGAATAGTGAAGAAGCTTCTTGAGACATTCTTATCTAGTGGTGCTAATTCAACTGATTTAATGTGATGAATTCTGTTTGAGATGAACTATCTAGAAGAAAAGCATAAAATCTGAGCTGCTTGTTTAGAGTTCTCCATCAGAAAGAGGAAGATAGGCACACTCTCTGTGCAGTTCACATGCAGCCAAGATAAGAATCCAGGTCAGATGAGATGAATCCCACCCTACAGCAAAAGCTGAAGGTGCTGAGAGAGCACAGTGATAGTGTTATGAGAACTTTTATGAAGCCAGATTCTCTTGTAGTCCACATGAAACAGCTCTGCCAATCTACTCCTGTGACATTTGCTATAAAAGCCAACATCTTATTGTCCCCAGAGGGAGATGTCACATATCTGAGACAGCATCTGGTGCTGATGATGTGAATAAATGAACTATGAACTGGGCAGAGAACACTGGTATCACTGTCATGAGACCTGCAACAGGATGTGAACTCACATTTTCAGGCATGAAAGGTTGTTTCACTCACCCACTTGACCATCCTATATCCTACTGATTGCTAGGAAAGGAAGCACAAGCCTACTGGAATTGTTCTGCAATGATGGGTGGACACAGCTTTAAACAGCTGCCTGAGAACTTTGCCAAAGGGTGGCCAAAATTACTTTCTCATTCCCCTGTTCCATCCATCATGCCACAGTGAGTGATGCCTCTGGAAATAACTCCATAGGCCAAGCATAACAGGGTCATACCTGCCCAGCTGTTCTTGGTGGTCATGCTGTCTTAGGATAGGATCCAAAGCCCACTGAAATAATTGGAAAAGATGTTGACTCAAGTAGATCTCTGGATCAAGCCCTTAGTCCTTGTTCTTACTAAATTAACTATGCAAACTGGCAGAAGATTTCCCTGTACTATGCATGGTAGGGTTTAGGCCTTTATGATTGCTGTAGCAGCTCTAGAGTTCTGTATTGTCAGGAATTTTATCCCAGTGGTTTTCAGTAAGTGATGTTACTGCTCTCATCATTCTCTGTTGATGCATTTTTGGCAAAAATCTAGGAGATCGTTAGGACTGAAGGGGCTACTCCCATTTTTCACATCAAAATGGGCTTCTGGAATCGAGTTGTTAATAGGTGAGCACTCAGCAAATTTCCAGTAAATGCAGATGGTGGCTCTGAGTAATGAGTGAGAACATGAGCCACAGAAAAGGGACATACAGGGGAAAATCAACCTCTAGTCCACCATGAGGGGAAGAGAGTTATTATGCAGTTGGGAAGTCGAAGAAGTGAATTTATTTCTCATGCTGTATAGAATAAATTAATGCAAAACTTTAATCCAAAGACAGTTAAAGTTATCACATTTCTCTCTGTTTATCCCAAAAAACTTTCCAACACCTGTAAAGGTAAATATCCTTTTTAATCCCAAAGTCTGTTTTTTGTCCCAAAGTCATATTTCTTTGTGAAACAATATCTACTGATATTGTTACCTTCAAAAGCCAAGCTGGGTACAACCCACCTCCAGGATGTAACCTTGCAAGACTTTGTAAAAGTGCAACAGAGAACAGAATGTGGGAGATGATATCCAGCAAGCCAGAGGGTGAAGTTCTTACAGGAGTGCTGGCACAAACCCCCCAGGGATAGCTCCCTGCAATGTCTTTCCAGTGGAGCTGTTTTTTTCAACAGGACCTTCCTGTTCTTCCTTCTTACTTGTATTCAGCTATATCTTCAAGGAATGTCTTTTGAGTGGTTATCACAGGACAGCCTTTTTTTTCTTTTTCTTGTCTGGTCTTTCACAGCCATAAATGGAGTTGTACAATGAAACAAAATTGACTGTGTGATGGAATTTATCTTAATTCAAATTGGCGCAGGTTTACTGTCCATGGGGAGATTGTCAAAAGCTATTAGGTGATCCAGGGGCTTAAGAAGTTTTTCAATAAACTATATCAGATCCTTTAGGAAGATAGGGATGCAGAGGCTTAACTCTTACAGATTGAAAGAACACTAAGCAAGTGGACACTTGCACAAAGTCTGTTAGCTCTCTTGATAGCCATAAAATTCAATTCAAGCAAGAAATGGAAATAGACTGCAGACTCTTAAATCACTGGGCTACAGCTCTGTTAACTAAAACCAGAGGTCAATTTCAAGTGCAGACCCCTAGTCATTTTTTTGTTTAATATTGAGATAGGCTTTGCCATAGTTTAGGTGTGCTCCAAGTGGCACCTTCCCTGTGGCAGTTCGGCATCCAAGATAGACCAGGAACTGGCCCCAACAGACAGTTCAGATGTGGCCATAGACGTGGATGTGTGACATCAGTTGGTCTGTGCTTCACTGGACTGTTTTGTTTCTGAATATACAGGTAGTCTCAGATACTTTTGTGAGGCTTTTCCTCGGTCAGAAATTTGTGTTTAGTTGCTACTGTACCTTACGTAGTAGAAGAAATCCTAACCACAAGTCCTTAACTGGCAACATAGATTCAACTCGTGTCAAACTGTATAGTTAGGAATGTGAATTTAAATCTTGTCTGTCAAAAATTGCTATGAAGGAGGACTGGAGAGCAGCTTCACCACAAACCTTGCCTTTCTCTTCATAGAGTACAGAGGCATTAGGGGATCATCTTTCTTTCTCCACAGGCTGTGTTAGAGCTCCACCTGGCAGCAAACACAGAGATTACTGCGTTAAAAATAGGACTGAAAAAGAAGCCGTCAATAGTTTATATGTGAAAGGTTGTCACCAACTGGAATAATGTGTCCAGTCCATCTTATCCAGAATCGTAGTTCCCCAGTAACACATCTAGATGCCTCCAGATTCAAAACAGAACTTTTCTCAGACTTGGTTTCAAGACTAATTGTAAAAGAAGGGACAGAAAAGAGATGCAAAAAGCTGTGGGAAGGAAAGCAGAGATAGGTGAGCTCGAGATCACAGTTTGCCAAAATGAAACACCGTGCAGATATTTATTTAGGCTTACCCCAAAAGGCACAGAAGGGAAAAATCTGATGGAGGTTGAAGAGGTAGGACTGTGGGAGGTCTTCAGGCAAGATGTGTGAGAACCAACTATACATAAGCCAAAGAAACAGCTGGAGTGACCAGTTCGTCAGCACGGAGAAGTGTCTGAAGGACCAGATGAGGGTGAGACTGTGCTGTTAAAAGCTAGAGAAAAGGATGCTGCAGCAGCTGAGCTGGGGGGCCTGGTCAAGAGTGTCAGCTCTGTGAATGAGTAAGGAAGTCAATTTTGAGAAATAATGAGCCGCAGGGATTGTCTGGCATCTGGAGAATACACTTTTTAGAGAAAAACACGTGTGATGTGTAGGAAGTACAGTTCACTGGAAATGAATTTATTTCAGGTCATGTAGGGGGAAAAGTTATGGCCTCTGATTTCAGGCCAAAGGCAGAAACTCAAGCAGAAATTCAGCTTTGGAAAGAGGAACAGAAACACTAAAAGCAGAAAAACCTTGAGATGCTGCAAAGTACATGAGCTCCTCCCGCTGCATCCACGAGAGGGCAGCCCAGGCTTGCTATTGGCAGCCTCTGCTCCGGGCAGCCTGCAGCAGATTTAACTGTGCTGCTACCTGCAGCCAGAAGTGACTCCTACCGAGCATGACAGGTCTCCTTTCCTTGGGTCTCACTCTGTTTTCTGTGTAAAATACCAAATGTGGTATTCTGGCTGTGAGTGGGGCAGGGAACAGAAGGCAGAATTCTCTGCACTTGTACTGAGCCCATCATGAGAATTTCTCTGATTTTAAAGCAATTCTTTCAAAAAATGAGGTATTGGTGACCACGTGCTGATTTAGGCTAAGAAAAAAATCACTGAAAAATATGATTATTACTTTACAGATGTTATTGTGAAAACCATGATTTCTACTTGTACTTCTTTCCTAAAACTCCTCTCACCTTGCTGTCTCTCGTTCAGTGTCCAAGCAAGACCTACGATCCTCTCATAAAGTCCACCAGGGACTTTCCTGATGAAGTCATCAGCTTCATCAGGCGGCACCCGCTGATGTACAAGGCGGTTTACGCGGTGACGGGCGCGCCGGTGTTCACGCGCATCAACGTGGACTATCGCCTCACCCAGATCGTGGTGGACCACGTCGTGGCAGAGGACGGGCAGTACGATGTCATCTTCCTGGGAACAGGTAGGAGAGAGCTTCCAGTGCCGTTCTGCACAAACCCCATCCTTTCAGAGCACCTTTAGTCCCGAATAAACCTGAGTGAAACTCCAGACTAACATCTTCTTCCTATGCAGACAGCTTCAGGTGCTCCTGATTTTGGTCCAGGTCTCCACGCAAGTGATTAAATTAAATTAATTTGTCAGTTCAAGGTATTACTGTTGTTGGGATTGTAGTGCCTGCTGCTGCCTAGGTGATACACCATCTAGGGGTCAGAGTACCTGAACTTTCATACTCCCCAAGTACTACTCAGTACCTGTCATTAAATTACGTGGTAATTCAGCTTCCTGCTGAAAGCACATCAGTAAAACTATTAAAAGAAAAAAAATACTTTGATAGCTTCAAGGAGTACTTCCTATTATCAGTAGTGACATGGTGCTTCAGCATTTTTATCTCATGTGATGCTGAACAGTTAAGAAGCATTTCAAACTGAGCCTAAGGCAACAATTCCACTCAGCTAATTTTAGAGATACAAATTAGCAACATGATAGCTCCAAACGTGACAACCAGGATTGAACCAGACAGAGGTTAAAACTACTCTGTAAGGGAAAAAAGTGCTTTGCCATTTTTCTATGGATAACTATGTATCTATTTACATTTTTATAATAGATAAATGCCTTAAGGAAAAGGCCTAGTTTTCCCATAGTAATTAAATTTAGAATCACTGGATGAATAACCCAACAGCAAGGTATGCTAAGGAATATGAATATATCTATTCATAACATTTCTGAAGTAATAATCTACCACATTACTCCACTGGGGTTTTTTATTCTTATTCTATAATTCAACATTCTCTCATTCTGCATAGGTCTTACAAAGCACTTCTCACCAGTAGATCTGACTGCTTTAGTAAGGAGGTCATTGCCATTATCCCCATCTTAGGGAAGGTGAAACTGAGGTGACAAGGTTTATCCAAGTGCAGGGCATGAGCTACTTCCATGAGCTGCAGGGAAATTAAGATTTCAGTTTGAATCTTACCCCAGTGTTATTGGATTGCCCTGAATTTTGTCTGGCCTATGAGCATATTTTGCCATATAGCACAATTTGATGTGTGTGGACATTCTGAAGTAATTTGACAAAAGGAATGAGTTACTAGAGAGCCTCAGCTCTTATGACATGTTTTCTCAGCCTTGAAGAGTTTTCCATCAGTGTTACCCCACACTGGAGTCTAGAGATAGCCTCCCTCTCAGAACTTCTACATCTTTCAGCAAAACTGGTTTCACAGCCCTTGTCTTCCAAAAAAAGACAACCTCACACACCCTCTGTGATCCCAAGTTAGTACAGTGGTGTCAGAGAAAAAAGCACAGTTTCGTAAAGAAAGACCATTAAAGTACTGTTTTCTCCCTTGATGGCTGAGAAGGCTGGGGATGAGCTTTAGACATGATGAAAATCCTTGCTACTTTTTGAGAGCAATGTTAATACAGGCAACAAAATAAAAGGAACCCATTCTCAAACTGTGTGGTGCCTAGGATTTGGGAGTGCTCACTACAACTTACTTTTCTTCTGATCAGAGTGAGAAAAAGTAATTTGAAATTTAGCTGTCTGAGAAGATGGGTTAACTTGTAAAAATGTACAAAGTATTCTTTTAGGGGCTCTAGAGATTGCTTTCAGATGGTTGCAGTCCTCCATTTTAAAGTTTTTCAGAGAAATAAAATTATATTGAGAGACCAGCAATTGAATACTCCCAGGTTAACTGTTCTACCTGGCTCTAAGACAAAGTCTTCAAGTGTAAGTACTCAGGTTTAGAGGGGTCAAGTCCCACAAGTACCATGCAGTCACTAGATGGCACTCCATAATACACAGACATTTATTTTTCTGCAATGCCTTCCTTAAAAGTGAGTTTTCTTTTCCATAACTGCATGGGTTTGTTCTGTTTTATTCTCTAAACTCATTGTAAGGACAAAAAATTAACTCAAAATTTCAATTGCCTAGAGAGACTGAATATGGATATAACAAATATCCCAGGAAACTTTGAGCAGCAGAAGATCAGTAGGTTATTGTATGTTTGAATGTACACAACCAACTTGTACACGTGCAGGCTTCAGCAATTATGTCAAACAAACTCTGAGAAAAAGCTCTAATTCATAAGGCAAACTGCAATAATTTGGCTTTGATTGGTAATATGAACTTCAGTAGTTTGGGAAAAGAAAAATGAAAATCTCATTCTTTCCCCTATAATTTTTCATTATTTCAATACTATGCATAGAGCTTAGCACTAAGCTGCATTGTGTCATTTCCACATCCCAGCAGCCAGCCCACTTCCCATGAGCAATTTCTGAGTTCTTTTTAAGGCCATTCAAGGTTCACTAATGTGTAATGGTCTGACATGAAATGAGCAGCTATTTTTTTCACCAAGCAAGAATTCAGGTTAAAATCGACGAATAGATTTAAATTTGAAAAAGTCTCCTGATGACTCCAAAGAAGCAATGAATAAATTAAGATTTTGATTCTGAATGGAGGGGTTTTTTAAAACAAATTCCTTAAATGAAAAACTAAATTAAAAAGTGCATTGCTGAACTCCTTGTATTAAAATGAATCTTACTTCTGATTAAGGACCTATACTGGAAGCAAATGAATTCTATAAAAGAAAGGAAATAATTTTCTGCTAATTTAGTCCCCTGAGCTGGTTCTCTTTGGGGTCAGATGGGCCCCAGTTCTGGCTCAGGGAAATGTGCAGAGTCTTGTAGCTGGCAGCATTGATGTGCTTGTCTATGTTTGTGTGTTTGTGTAGCAGGAGAGTTGGGCCATCCCTGCCAGGAGCAGCCTGTGGCTGTGCTGGCTCTCCATACATTAAATCCATACATGAGTGCATGGAGAGAGCTCTGCAGGCAGCAAGCAGTAGGTGCAGTGGGGATGGATGTGGGTGGGAAGCAGCCTCCCTCACAGATTAACTTTACAAGGCAGGAAATGGAGTGGTCCATACATATTGAAACTTACCTGTGGGCTTTACATGAGGCATATTTGTTTCAGACGTGGGCACAGTCCTGAAAGTTGTGAGTATCACAAAGGAGAAGTGGACCAAGGAGGAGGTGGTCCTGGAAGAGCTGCAGATATTCAAGGTAAGCATTAATAGCCACAACATCAATTAAATATTATTCAGGGGACTTTGTGGCCCAAACTGGCTTTGTCTGTCTGGTTGTTTGTTTACTGGAACTAGTTCAAGTTTCCAGAGGGACACTGTAAATTTTTAAATGCCTTGGTATTCTTTGGGCAAGTCAATTGAAAAATGTCCAAAACCAAACAGACCGTGGTTTTTCAAACCTGTAGAAACTTTCATTTATCCTGCTTTGTTCTAGTTTCAAATCTTATTATGACCCCACATTTTTTATTATTTATATGTATTAAAATAGTAGTATTGTATTTTTAATATAGAATTTTCTATGGCCCAATTGGCATTGGGAGTATTCTAGGTACAAACATATCTTTTAAAAGACAAACACACAAAATTCCATGGGTACAGAAAAATCCTTTAAAATAGCAATATTAGGAATTGAAAACATAAGGGAAATAGAAAAGAAGTTAGTTTTGATTATCAGTGTGCATTAATTTGTTGGTGAAGGCTGACTCAGTATTTTTGACTGTTTTGATTTGGTTATTCTGTAACTGGAACCCTGATAACACCAGTGACTTCTTCATAAATACAGCTTGTAAAAAGCCCAAGAATCTTTTTGTTGCACAGGCACAATTTCTGATTAACTGCAGTGCTGATGAGGGAGCTGACATCAACATACTTTTACATCAGAAAAATGGAAACCTTTGTCTTCCCAACTGATTTTCTTTTCCATTTATTAGTTTCATCTTCTTTGCATTCTTACTTCGCTTTCTTCTCGTGCTGCACATCTCTTCTTCAGTTTTCACTTTGCTTTTCCATCAAAGTTTATCTGCATCCATGGCATTTGGATTACTTTCTCACACATCCTCTCTCCTATGTGCTATAATGCCCAAATTGTTTTCCATACTGAATAAATGAATTTGGGACTTTTCCAAGTGTAAGCACAGGATCATTAACAATTATTTCAAAGAGTTCATTTCTCCATATGCCTTTTGATATGTCATGTGTGTGATGAAACTTTGATTTAAAGGATCTCTGTGTCTTCTTCCCACTGTCTTGGGCACCAATTATAAATCACTCAGAAAATACCAAGATTACTCAGTGGCCTGCCAAATAATGAGCAGTTCCAGTATGTGCACCAATTTGCTGCATTCTTAAAACATAACGTCAAGGGGAAATGTGCCATATCATATTTAAAACAAAAAAAGAGGTCATTTTTTTTTCTACTCAGCAGACATTCCTTCACATTTTTATTGGTAACATTTATAACTGCTACCTCTGTGTTTCTGAATCCAGAAAATGGAAGAGGGTAATGGCTGAAAAAACATGTCTTATTTCCTCCAACTGCATTAATATTAAACAATAGGCTTAGATTAATCTTCTGTTGGGTGATAGATAATACCCTGAGCTTTGTGCTGTTCTTACATCAGTCACAGGCAAAAATTTCACTGTCTCTCATAGCCATGAAATACATCCTTGTGCAGAGATCTGCCTATGTATCCCTTAAATGGCAACTAAGCCTTTCAAATAGTGCTTAATACAAACTAAAGTTGATTTGAAGGCTCATTGCCCAGGATGGAGTAGATAGCAAACTCTGAGAATTAAAGCTAATTCCCTCCTTCCAGCTGGGGAAATTTATGGGAGTTCTTTTTGGGAGCATGAATTTCGTGACTTTCTGTTGTTTGGTTGGGGTTTTTTCATATTTGTTTAAACCAAGCAAATGAACCTGTAATTTTATTTGCTTATTGTATGTTAAGTTCTGCTCTCTTTTTCACTAAGAGCAGGGAATTTGTAAACTAATACACTTCCTCAATTTACTTTTCAGCATCCTTCATTTATCTCAACCATGGAGATTTCTCAGAAACAGGTAATCATAATTGTTTAATTGGAGGATATGGGGTACACTGAACACCTATTTTCAGGTGATGCCTGTTGCTTAGTGGCCAAGATTTCCATGGATAGCTCTTAAAATGGAACTGGAAGGAAGGAGATACGTTTGAAATAGTTTGCCTGCCTAATGCCTGTTTGGTTACAAACAGTAATTTCTGTACTCAGGCTGGTAATTATTCAGGGAAACAAACCTTTAGTCATATGGTAGTGAGATTTGTAAGTGAAGCCAATGCACATTCTTTTTCTGGCCTCCAGAAATACTTGTCTCTTTACAGTCTAGTAATAAATTATTATTACTATTATTGTTTTTATTTTTATTAGTAGTCAGGAGAGATCAGGGCCTCACTGTGCTAAAATCTGTATGCACACAACCAGTCCCCCTCCTCTAAAACTGCAGCCTGAATCTGGGTGGTCCAACCCTGGCAGCGCAGGGGCCAATCCCAGTGAGGTATCTCCTGATGGGAACCGGTTTTATGGCAGCTCCGAGCTCTGGGATGGCTCCGTGCAGGTTCAGGGGGCAGCGGGACGCGGGAGCCTCCCCTCGCTGCCCCGCGGAAGCGGCCAGAGCAGCGCTGGCCCAGCGCGGCTCGCTCGCACGGCGCGAGGTGTTCTGCCTTCCAGGCACGCACAGCACAGCTGGGTCCCATCCCCATGGAAAGGGTGGCAGGCCAGATGGAAGTGCTGCCTGAGCCAGCTCCAGCTTGGACCACCCTTGGCTCCGCAGGAATCCGCTCGCACGCTGGGGAGAGGGGAGTAACATTATCCCCATCCTACCTCAGGATCAGAAGCAGAACATGAAGTTTATTCACACAGGGTCACCCCTAGTTCCCAGATTGTTAACATCATGACTTTCCAGCTCCTCATTTTTAAACATGTTGTTAAGCCATTCTTGCCGTGGTTTGCTTCTGATTTTTTACTACAGCACACATCTAAAGGTGTTGAGTGCTGGTGTCTTTCCAGGACTGCAGTTCCCTTTCCTCTCTGCTTTGTTGTTGGGATGGATGGGCACTGGCCAGTTCACACTGAGCCCTGAGAAACATTTTACACTGAAGGAGGAATTTTTCAGTTGTTTCATAAAATCTGGGATGAGGTTAAAAGTCTGCAACTGTGGCACTGAAGAAGGGAGCTTTTTACACTGGCTACTTGGAGAACACTTCTAATTAATTCGCTTTGCCTGATTTGCAGCAACAATTGTACATTGGTTCCAGGGATGGATTGGTTCAGCTCTCTCTGCACAGATGTCACACGTATGGGAAGGCTTGTGCAGACTGCTGCCTTGCCAGAGACCCATACTGTGCCTGGGATGGAAACTCTTGTTCCAGATATGCCCCCACTTCTAAAAGGTAAGAAAAAAACACGACGTGCTGTAAAAGATCTTGGTGCTTGCAAGAATTTTAGATGTTCCAATTCATAACTTGTTGCCTTTTTACTTAGCATATCATTTGCCTTAAAATGTGATCATACTCTGTCCATGTTTCACATTTCTGCTCGAAGAGCTGTGAAGACAACATAGCTTTGTTTAAGTGTGTGTGACAGTAACTTGGCTGCTGCAGCTAACATCATAAATCCATCACTTTCCTTTTTTATGCTGAATACTTTAAGGCACAAGATGCTCAGATGGAGGTCCAGGTTGTGGCTAACTCAGCCCAAGATGCAAGAACCTCTCTTAAGCTTCTGACTTTTTCATGGTAGTTAGAAAGCAGAGTTTAGCATAGTGTCCCAGAGTGGTCAATAATAAAATATATTTCATTCCCTGACCTAACCCAACAATTGTATTTGTGGTCTAGCCATGAGAGGGAGTCAGAGGTTTAAGTAGCATGATTTGACCACATTGGCAGCAGTCTTTCCACAGTGAAAGAAGCTTCATCTGAATTTTCTGTACCCACCAGCTAGGACAGCACCTTGGATCTGAATAGAGGGAGAGCACACTGCAGAGTCTAGCAGTGCAGTGCCTAAGGTGCTGGATGTGTCTCCTGAAGTTTTTGGCTGATTTAGCTGGAACCAGAGTCCTTCACAGCCTCTTCATTCTGCTTTGGACAAAGTCCTCCTGACAGTAATTCTTGCAGGGAGGCTGCAGTCTGAGCTCAGGCTCTGGAATGACACTTTCCACCTTAGGGGTCACAGGGCTGGGTCCTGAGCCATTGAAGTTAATGACTCATAAGGTATCATGTCATGGTGTCAGGGAACTTTATGTGTTCTCCCTCATAGCCAAAGCAAACTAAATTCAGAGAAGCATAAATGAAAGGAGAAAAGCAAGTGTTCAGGCTCACTGCAAAGTTAGTGACACGTGAGGCTTGCTGAAGTCGGGGGTGGGCTGGGACACAGAGATCGATGGTCCATGCTTTTTAACAGATGTGTAGTTTGGAGGCAAGGCCAAAAGTCTGTGTCTCAAAACAAAGACTGGGTGACTGGCCCTGGGAATCAGATCAGTTACTTGAATGTTTTCCTTCTGTGCTGAAGTCTGTGCTTCCAGCATGACTACAGCTTTTGCTCAGAGGACAGACTGGCCTTGGCAGCCTGCTGTCCTTCAGAGGCATCGCTCTGCACACGAGAGGTCCCACTGCTGCTGCTGCTTGTGGGGAGAGGACCAGGTCTTTCCTGGGTCTCCAATTCTTCTTCTGAAAAATTGGAAAAGTTTCCATTTTCTTCATAGGTCTTAGGAGATAAATGCAATCATACACAGAGGAAGAGTTCACTTTTTTTTAAGTGCTATTACACTGAAAAGACAGTAAATCACAGTGAGTTCATGTAACACACAGAGACTGGCAGGCAAGTTAGTAGATCATCTCAGACCATTGCCTTATGTTTTTTCTGTCCATAAAGATGAAACAGATAACCAGATCTGTCAATTTTTTTAACAAACTAAAACACATGCTATTCTCTCTTCATTTTAATAATTAGTTATTAGTCAGTATTACCTTGGGCTAATAGTGAGCTCAATTTTGGATATCATCTGCTGAACTTCAGATGTATTTCATGATCTACAACATGAAATGTTTTTAGGGATTTGCAGCACAATCTACCCCACCAGGAGACCCGTGCTCCTAAAGCAAGTTTAGACACTCTTTCTGTCACTGTATTACACTCTTTATTTTAGGCAGATATTTTTCTCTCACTTTTTCTCTTTCCCCTCCCAGTGGTTTTCCCAAATCACAGGCTCTTCTCTTGATGTCAGTCGTACAAATCTCTCTAGGCCACATGCTGCTTTGAGGGTGAGACTGGTTTAAGTTAAGACTGTAATTGTCAGCAGTAGGGTGGGAGCAATGCAAGTCCACATCTGCTGAGCTCCTCTGTATTTTGTTGTTGCATTCCAGCAATTATGTCTGAAGTGTTACAAGTTTGCATGCTCTTCCCATAGGCGAGCCAGAAGGCAAGATGTCAAGTATGGAGACCCAGTTGCACAGTGCTGGGATGTGGAAGACAGTGAGTATTTTTCACCTTTCTTGCTCTTTTGTCACTTAGGCAGCAGATTTTGCTGTGAGGGTCTCTATCTCCAAAAACTTGCTAAGCTCAACAGAACAGTTGCCTTTCCCACACTTCATATCCTCTCCCACAGTTACAATTTTCAGAGCTGAAGCTGGTAAGGGACAGCCAGCATGGGATGTCACCCTTACATCCCTTATGGGGCGACCCTCCCTAGCACTCACACCAGGCAGGGAGGTATGCCCCTGACACCAAAACATCACACATGTCCCTGCAAGTACCTAATGGGATGTGCATGATGTTCCATCCAGAAACAGGGAAGCAAATCTCACAAGGAAACTTGCAGGGGTGGATGGGGAACGTGCCATCTCTGCTCTGCCACTTGACACAGGTCCCAAGGCCGAGCTGCAGCTGCCAAACCAGCCCCTTTCCCCAGCTACTTAAGTACTCCTGTTATTAACAAGAACCTACCCTCTTCTCCCTGCCCACTTCCCCCTCCCTTTCCCACACCCTCTTTTCCGATGCCAAGGGCTCTGGCTGCTCCTCTGGCATCTGCAGCCCTTCTCTCTCAGTGAACACTGTCAGTATGAAACCCTGCGGTTACACAGCAATCTCTGTGGCAGTGGAAAATAAATGAGTAGCATTCAAACCCCAGCGTGGCTTTGTCTGGGGTTCTTCTAGCTGTTATTAAAGTGAACAATCCAGACAAAACAGTATTGATTGTATCACCACGTTGAACACTGGCTTTGGGACAAGCCAGCCCTTCCCATTGATCTCCGGTTTATTCCGTGCCGCTGCGGTGCTGGGTGCCTGCCGCAGACCTCAGTGGGAGGCAGTGCAGAAATCAGAGCTGCTTGCCATGGGATCAAAGCCTGAAGTCTGATGCACAGTCTAGAGGGCTCTGACTGTACATGTGTGCTTGCAGACATAGTTAAAAAGTCAGGGTAAGATCTCATTTCATCAAAGTCAATGACAAAACTCCTGTTCATCCCAAGGGCCAGAATTTCCTTGCTTGCTGCTTGCCATGACTCCCCAAACACTGATATCTGAGACTGCACAAAGCTCAAGGTTGTAGAAACCCTAGCAGAAAGGCTGACAACGTCACATTTTCATGGAGGGATAGAGACACTGGAGGAGTTACCTTTATTTGTCAAATCTAAAATCTTGTAGCACAGAAATTGGTATTAATTCTTTGCCCTGACATCGTGCCACCAGTAGCAATTTTATCCATCCTGTGTGCCATGAAGCTGACCTGTGCCACTCTAGGCTCTTGGCTTATTTAGGCCATTTGTGATAATTATGGTAAGTAATATTATGGTCCCCAAACATATTTAAATTCAGTGCTTCACTCTGTGAGGTTCTCTCTTAGATACTTCGTTGGCTGCACAAAGTTATTTGGCTCTCCTGAAATCTTAGTGACACAGGGAAATAATGCAGAGAGCTTGAATTTCTATAAACCTCATATAGGTACTTGTTATATTGAAAGCATTACAAAACTGTTTTAATTTTGATGTGGGGCTAACTTTTTATTCAGGAGATACCACTGCTTTTACCTTCCTTTTTATTATTCAGAGGGCATAAGAAACAGCTTTAGTCTCTTGCTAAGGTAGGTAAGACACAGGTAAAACAGAGTAGAAGGAAAAATGAAGATGCAGAGATTAGAAATTATTTGCTCAGATTTACAGAAGTCCCAGAAAAGATTTCAGATTTCCTCATGGCTTCTTCAGTGTTTGTTTTGAAACATACTACAGAACATTTCAAATTGCACTGAAGGGAGGCAAACTTCAGTTTACTTTAGCCCTGTGACTCCTTTAAAGTGCTTAGGGTGAGCAAACCAGACCATACAATCAAACTTCAGCAGGTTTAGCTCAGGTTTAGTAGTTGCATTACTTAAAGGAAAAATACAGGTCAGATTTTAAATTCCTCAAAGGTGAAAGCCCCAACTTTAAAATGGAGCAAGCTCATGATACAGATTTTATTGACCTCCTTAAAAACCAGTTGCACTGAAGGAAGGTTAGCAGCCACCTCTAAATCCTCATAGTTATAGTTTAAGCTAAAAGTTAAGTTTCCTTTTGCGTTTTTATAATTCACTCACTCTTATAGCATCTGTTCTGAATCAGGCTATTTTCCCATTGCTTTAAAAAGCAGGTCAGGGTTAATCTCCTGTACCATGTTTGCTTTCCAGGCATTAGTCATGAAACTGCTGATGAAAAGGTGATTTTTGGCATTGAATTTAATTCAACTTTTCTGGAATGTACTCCTAAGTCCCAGCAAGCCTCTATTAGGTGGTATGTTCAGCGCTCTGGAGAAGAACATCGAGAAGAGGTAAGTTATAATCATCAAGGCAGGTTTCCTCCACAGAGAATTCAGCTGAGCATTGAGAGGCAGGAGTTACTGGCATTAGTTGATGTTTTACTTTTCCCTGCCTCACCTTAGGTATCACATAGCATTCTGCTATCACCATTTGGGGCATGCAGTGGGGAAGAGAGAAGCCATTTGCACTGTATAATAAGCATATAATTTTGATATTTATTTTGATATACATGCTCATCCTATCAAAAAAAATTTAAAGGGAGATAATATAAACCAGGGATAAAAAGTCAAAGCTGTTTTGTCCAAGGATTAACACAGCTGCTTCTGTAGGTAAAAGTATGTTCAAAACCCTATGTTTCAGTAAAATCTCAGCTCTATTTAATGTCTGATGGCTTTCCCTTACTGCATTAAGGATTGCTAAGAATTGCATGTATGGTTTGCTGCTTCTCTCCATCTCTCCCCAGAGAAGGAGTGGTCTGTGTGGTTAAAAGGCTTTTTAGTTGCTTTTATTCTTGTTAGTGGAGTCTGAGATTTTTTCTTAAGTGGCACTCTGCTCTGATGTAGAGATGTCAGATTAAGGATTGCTCCTTGCATCTGCTGTAGAAAGCAGTAAGATTTGTCATGGCCCTTAATTGCTTTGGGATGCAGCTTTGGGGTCCTCACTGATGGAGAAGCCCTGGAGAAGCCTCTAGGTGGCTGCAAACCCCCTGCACAATTTCCTGATCATTTCTCTCTGAGCTAGTGACAAAGGGGCTCTCCAACACGCCTGAAAGGTCAAAGTACTGGGATTGGTTTGGACTGGGTTTGTGGGTGAGTTTCAAACCTCAGGAGTTTTCATAGCCTTTCTCTTACATGAGTGATTTTGTGTCTGAGGCCAAGTCCTGCTGTGATGGCAACCATGGCAACAGGGAAGGAGAAGGGAAATGAACTGCCCTTTCAAAGGAGCTGGTCCCAGGTGCTAGATATGCTTTCTTGTTAAATGTTCATCCAAGACAAAAATTAGTTTAAATGACAGGAACTATCAAACACACAACTGGTCTTCCACTCTCAATGATAATTCATCCTATGAGACTTCCTGAGCACACCAGAAAATGTGCTGGTTCTTACCAAAGTCTGGGGAGCTGCAGGCCAGGGCAGGTGTCTGTGAGAGAATCACCTCTGGTGAGATGTGACTCATGGCAGTCACCTCAAAGTTGCAACCCCCATTATGCCTTGGTCCAGAAAACCAGTTAGGGGATACCAGACACTTCTGATTTTCTACCAGATAAGACAAAAATACACAAGGCTGTATATTGACTATAACGCTCCAGTACTTTTAATTTATTCCCCTTCACTTACATATGTTTTGGGTTGACAAAACCGTTTTCCTCTGCTGGGGAAAAAAAAACCCTTAATTAATTTTTAGACAGGTGTGTTAACACCCAAAGAAAGAGATTACTACTTTGAAATACTACCTGTAACCTCCATTATAGCCCATATGTGGAAAAAAAATTGCCTTCTGATCAGGTGCCCATGCATCCTCTCAACCACAGGAGGTTGAAGTGCACACCCAACTAAAAATGTATTGGCATTTAAAGACTTACAGTCATTCATTTTACTGAGTCACTTCTACTGTCCCATACAGGAGATTCTGTGCTCATTCTCCCTAAGGCTGCAGTTTATAAATGCATTCACACATTTGATCAGGGAAACAAGTAAAGTACTTTCTTAATTCTTACCATGTGTTTAAGACTAATTTTAGAGTAAATTTAAGCAGATAATTAACAGATTTTTGACTTGGATGATGGAGAAAGAGGAGGTGTTTGTTCTTGTTGTTTTTCTTTTCTTGTGTGTGGTTAGGTTTTTTTCTGAATGAGAAGTTCTGTCAAGTTTTGAGAAGACTCAATCATTTAAAAAATAATGTATTGCAATCAGACCATGAACTACAAACTTTGCATAAAGGAACCAGTTCCCTGTGAAGAATGTAATATTTCTATATCATAAGAGATTACACTTTCAAGACTTAAAAGCCTCTTTTGAAGGGCTGCTTTTCAGTCTTATCTATGTCAATTTAAGGAAAAAAGATATTATCAGTAGATTTTCTCATAAATCATAGGTTCAGATAGGCCTCTGAAGGCCATGGAACCAAGCTCAAGCTGTCTTTCTTGTTTGATTGTAGAACAAACTGCAGGTCAAACCAACTTTTGAACACTTATGGCATGCTAACATGTATAGCATAGCCTAAATTAAGGCTATACTCTTTTTTGACACACTTTGTATTTCCAAAAGGTTGTTGTGGCAGTGGCCTGGCCCCTCCTACTTGTTGTGAGCGAAATGCCAGTTCCCCAGGCCTGATGCTGTCCCATTCAGCAGGACTGCCCAGCATGCCAAGGATGTGCCTGTTGGGAGGGAGTTGGGGAATGTGTGCACATGTGTGCTGGCATTAGAAGCCCCAGCAAGCGCACAAAATTTGTCTTTGCACATTAACAGCAATGTTTACTGGGCTTGCTCTGTGTAAACAGTCTGACATCTGTTTGCATGAGAAAAGTAAATCTTTCCTAAAAGGCTGGATTAACCTCTGAGGCAAATTTAGGAGAAAATTTGAAGGAGAAATCTGCACAGATTTTCTACAATATGAATGTTAAAAGTAGGCAAAGAAAAGAGCTTTTTGCCACATGTTGTGCCTAAAGCCATAGCAGTGCTTCTGTGATCTAGTTTTGGTAAAATAGAAATTGGAGCACATGTTCCTCATCTCTCAGCGTGGTTTTGTTAGTTGTGGGGGTTTGGGGGGTTTTTGGTTGGGTTATTGGTTTTTTTTCAGTCTGAAGAAAATAACCTATAGAAATGCATGTGCACACATTGATGATTAGAGGATCAGGTTGCTTAAAGACAGTGTACAGATATTAGTTTTGTTTGAATCTTGCCAGAAAATTCTAATAGTTTCTGGTATTTTGACCCAGATTAGTTTCATTGTCCTAAGAATTTTAGCTCCTGAACAAACTCAATTTGCATATATCATATTGGTAGATACCATTTTTGAGAAGAAATAAATAAAAAAAAAGAAGCGTTTAGTTTACTTTTTAAGATAACTATATTAATGTAGAAATTACATAGTTTCAAATGCCTAAAGTTAAATTCCTAATTTCATTTATGGATCCCTAAATGAATGACCAGATCTCTAGAGATGCTGAAAAATCACTCTGCCTTTTTAATGGAATACAGGTTAAATGGTTAAAATGTTAATCCCTGGATAATTTGCCAATCTAGAAACTGAGGTTTCCAGGTTTTCTAACTTGACTTACCAGCGAAAATTAGTTCATCAGTATAAAAACCTGATTGGAGATCTTCTCAGAAAATCCAAAGATCAGAGTAATTGACTTTCTTTTCAAAGTACTTCAATTTGACAAAAATACCATATGTGACAGAAACAGTGAGGTCATATTTAATGTATAGCTTGATCTTTGCTCAACCAATGCCGTACAGTATCTCTTCCCATTACAATTATATTTGCTGCTCTCTCTCTCTCCCTTCCTGCAGCAGATTTCTCAAATAACACTGTACATTCTTTTAGTGCATGTCTTAGCAGTGTAACTTATTGTGATGACGATACCATGCTTTGCAAATGACTCCACGCACCTGGAACTTAGGTTACGGACTTTTAGTTCCAGGGCTGGAACTGTAATGTCTCAGCAAGTCTTTAAACTTGGCTTTACAAATAGATGGCTTTGCACTGTCCCAGACATGCACTGCAGCTTCCTGAGGGAAGGGAAAGGGCAAAATCCAGACTAGATGGGAAGCATTTGGCCCAGCAGGATGTCCCCGACATTTCACCCTTGAGGTCATGGTTCAGAATGTGACTTCCAGGCAGAGCAACCTGTGGGGAGGGACAGGATCTCCTGTGGTACAGAAGCTGTCACCAGGTCATTTTGCTGCCAGTGGGAGTACATTTCCCTGTAGTTTAGGGCTTTTTTAAGGTCAGGAGTCAAATATCTAGTGCTTTTGTGGTTAGTGTTGCTCACGCAATTGATCATGTTTGTTCCTGTGCGTGCAGCGTTAGTCACTCGGATGATGGAGAGTGTTTCAGTGCCTGGAGTCCATAAAAAGCTCTGGGGACGTCATCTGTTCATAGTGTCTTAAACTGCTGAAGTTCTCTGAACCTTTAAACAGATACTAGTTATTTCTCAAAAAAGTCCTGTGTTATTTTATGTATATAATAAGTGTCAGGACTGAGAAAAGCAAATGCATGGCTTCCTATAAAGGCATTAGTTTCGGTGCCTTGTTGCTCTGAAAAGCATCAGCCCCTCTGCTCTAGGCTGCCCTTCACCCTGAGTCTCCTGTGGCTCCTGATCTGCCAAGCTGCCACCTCAGCAGCAGGGGACAGAACAAACCATATGGTCTAAAGTGACAGAATAGGTGCAGATCACTTTTAACTTTATTCTTTTGTCTCTGCTCATACCTGGTGGTGAAAATACATCCCTCAAAATACATGGAGACATTCCAGTTTCTCCTTCAGTCCTTCTCACCCTTTCCATATTCCTGCTCCACAGCCTAGACTGTGTTTTCCTGATGGACATAACTGAAGGACCATCTGATATTTTGGTAGCTACAACAATTGGACCCACTTTTGGGCAGGACATTTTGCAAGGCACAACATTGTGACCTAGCTTCCCCAGGAGAGCAAAGAGATGATGTTTCATTCCACATTTTAGGCATTTTTTTCAGTTTATCCGAGTCATAAGTTGCCATATCTTTTCACATCTGGAGTTTTTTGCGTCATGATGGCAACTTCCTTTGTTACAAACATCTGGTCTAGCAGAATCCTAAGAAAAAAGGCCACAGATTCAATGCCAGCCCTGAAATCTAAGGGTTGGGTGATGGCTGAGTAAGGCAGAGGACACACAGCAAGGACTGAATTTTTGGTAGTTCCTTCTGTGAGGAGAGTATAATTCAGTGTTTAAATCTTTCAGTCAATGAGAAGGAGATCAAGAGAGTTGGGAAAAAGAAAAAGAGATTCATTCTGCAGCCAAAGGACTACTTATACTTCTCATGCTTTAATTCTTTTATTATATGACTCATTGCCTTTTTTTTTTGTTTTTCTAATACCTTGAGTTTCTTAAGTAAGACAAATATTTTTGACAGTTTCATGGGGAAAGAAGAGAACTGGATGTCATGTCTGGTTTAATTTGGATATATTGGAGGGATGATAGGAATGGAGTTTAGTCTCAGAATAAGAAGTAAACTTCACCTTGAAACTTAACAGGAATCATGCGTTTCCATAATGTCATTGTACCAGCAACACATTCTGAATTTTTCCTGACGCTGTTGGTAAATAAAAAAAAAAAGATGTTAAAAAAATTATCTCTACAGCTGTGTTGTAGTTAAATGATTATTTTCCCATACAAGAGAAACAAAGTCATGTGTAACAATAATGTCAGAAAAACCCTAGAGTGATCTTTATTTCCAGTCAAATGATGACGATGAAAAAGAGAACAATAGAAAAACAAAGATGAATGTGAATTCTCAGCAAATGTTCCTCATTTTCTTTTCTCCCTCTCTCAATTTGTTCAGGGGTTGCAAGTAACCCATGATTAGTCCAGCTTTACCTCCAACATTTTTTCACATGTTGATTAATGAGGGAAGGCAGGCTTTGAAGCCATTTTCTTCTCCCAGACAGGTGCAGTGTTTTAACTGTGAAAGAGTTGACATGTGAATTATTTGTAAAGAGGGAGCTATCTAAACACATCATTAGGAAAGGACAAAAAGCATTGACCTAACCTGGTGCCACAGCACTTTCAAATCCTTGGTTGTTTTCCAACTTACTGATTGTTTAAAGATTTGCCCTCATTATTGGCAACACTAATTTTTTTCTCCATTGTTAAATTCAGGTTGTGAAAATCAAGTGTTAGATTTGAATGGGGATCTTTTCCCTTTGTCATATATTGCCAGTATCTATGGCATGTGCCTTAATTCAGGTCATGTAATTTTTGGAAAACTTATGTGCTTCTCATGAAGGATGAAAGTACAATTTGCTGATACAATCTTGTCAAAAATCTGCTCCCACTTCACTAAGTAAAGAAAGCAATTGGTAATCAATTGCTTCATTTTCTGTGGTTTTTAAGTTGTTTCCTATGGAACGAAATTATGTCCCTCATGTTTAAGTTTTATTGTATACTCAAATTTAAGCACATGTCAGCAAGCTTTTATGAATTTAAGCCTGTGTACTTCTTAATTGTTAAATCCTATTTAGAAATATTTTAGAAGAGTTACTGACTTTGACATGGTGGGGGGGTGAAACAGTGAATCCACAGTTGAACAAAACAAAATTTCTTTCATCTAAGTAGTCTTTTCACTTTCCTCAGAAATTAATAAAATACATTTTACATCTATAGGTCAGGAACCAAAGACCACATTAAACATTCAAGTGAAAGGTTAAAGATCTACTACCAAGTAATGAAATGCCAGGTGTTTATGAAACTCCAGAGCCCTGTGGGGAGGAAAGTAGAGAAGAAAGACAGGAGGAGTTCTGAACCTATGGATAAAACAACATAAACAGGATACCAAAAAGAGAAGTGAGGGGGGAAGGCAGTAATGAAGTGTTGCTCAATATGTGTGAAATCAGAGCCATAATTTTATCCTGCCAGAGGATAAGAAAGGAATGAACAATGAAGGCACAGAGGAGGAGGTGACAGTCACCCTAAATCAATGTCCAAGGTTAACACAGGACACTGTGTAGGAACACTGCTTCATTAAAAATAGGAGCCATGATGGGCTGGGATTAAGGGACACAACCAGTTTAGACTTCTACCTTTCTCTGCAGTATCCCAAGGCAGAAGAGGGGAACAGCTCCATCAGTTAACACATTTATGACTAGAAGGTGACAGCTGTCACACAAATGGCAAATAGTTATGAGTAGCAGGGTGCTGGACTTGGGTGTCCAGCAGTCTTTTCGAGTCTAGATCTGCCATTATTCTGCTTTTCTTTCACTGAAAAGAGGCAAAGCCCTAGAGAGGGCACTTTGGACTGGCACCCAGCCAGCCAAAGCAGCCAGCTGGAGCCCTTCCAAGTGTGGGAGGTGCACAGCTGTCAAGAAGCTCTAGACTACAGTACTGGCAGAGCCACGGGCAGGCAGATGCTACTGCTGCGATTGCATCAAGCCCCAAGCTCAAAGACATCAGTCCTGTTTTCACTCAGACAATGTGGGAACTTGGTTTTTGCACAGTGCCTTATGAAACCCAAATGTCTGGAAGTTAGCTGCTTCTTCTCATGCTTTTCCCTCAGTTTCACAAACTTGGATCTTCATGTTGACACGAAGCTGGGCAGGAGAAAGGGATTTCCTTGTCTTGTTGCAAAAGCCAGGCCTCCAAGCACTTCCACCTGGCCCCTGCTCCTGCTTCTCTCAGTGGAGCACAGCACCATGAGGAAACACCTGCCCTAGACATATTTCTGCCTACAGCTCCTTATTTGTGGATTCTTTAGTAAATTTTATGCTCCTGTTTTTACTGTAAAAAAGGAACATTTACTTGGAGTGAAGCTGATCCAATTGAGGATTAGTGCCCTGTGCTGTGGGTTCTGCGAAAGAAGAGCAGCCTTTTCTAGTTTGTCTCCCTCTTATCTTCTGTGCATGTACTTGTGGCTTGACCATAATTTCTCTGGTTTAAACTCAGTGTGGTAAATCAGAAGTAGCTTGTGCTCATGTAGCACCTGTTGTCAGGACAATCGATTTTCCAGGAATTTCCTGAAATTTGTATCATTTCACCCTCTGGGTACTGAGTAGACATGCTTATATACAATTTACAAACAATGAAACTAAAGCTCCCAACACTAACAACTGCAAGCAGGAGCCAGAAAATAGTTGGCCAGAGAAAGAGGCAGCCAGAGCTACAATCTGACCTACTTTTGTAGCAGCTGATTTTTTGTGTCTCTTGCTCTCCTATCAGTGGCAGTACCCAGGCCTGTATCCGTCTGACTGTCTCCATCCATCCATCCATCCATCCATCCATCCATGCATCCATCCATCCATCCATCCATCCATCCATCCATCCATCCATCCATCCATCCATCCATCCATCCATCCATCCATCCATATGACTTGCCTGCATACCTGTCCAATCCATATATTGCTGAAGACTGTTACAGCTGAAGCAGTAGGAAACAGAAGTCTCTCTCTCTTTCTCTCTCCCTCTCTCTCTCTCTCTCTGTCTCTCTGTATTACATTTATGTGTATTGTTTTTTCTGGTGATCTCAATATGGTCTCTCAAACATTTTAATGATTTCAAAGTCATTGTCATAGAAACTTAGAAAAGAATAAAGCTAACAGCCCTGGAAGGTCGTCTCATCCATCTCTTTGCTCCAAGAGACTCTATTATGATAAACTACCAGTGAGTTAGAATCATAACAGATGGAGAATCATATGTATGTATAAATTTTTTTCCCATGGAGTAGCAGAGGGAATCATGTGCAGATTTTTTACATAAAGAAACAGTGTGTAGCTTACCCACTGTGAATAAATCTAATTTAGTCATCTTTATGCCTCCCTGATCTTCATCCTCTGAAGTTTGCTGGAGGGTCAGATGTGCACTCTGGGAAATTTTCCAGATTCTGTGTTGGTTCTTTCTGCCCCCAGAGCCCCCTTCTCCAACCCACTAGCCAGCCTTGAGCTGAAGTTTTCCCCACGGTGGTGCTGCCACCAGCAGAGCCGAGGCTGGCTCCAGCAGCAGTGCAGGTCTGCGGTGCTGGCGGTGCTGCAGCCTCTGCGTGGCAGCAGAGCACAGCACGCCCGCGTCGGAAAGCCTGGGACAAACCGGCATCATTTCCAAAGGAAATGCTGCTGTTGGACGTCGGCAGTCAGGGCTCTGCCTTCCACTTCCACCTCTGCTACTAATCTTTACATGGGCTTTGGCAAATCACTTACCTTCTATGTTTCCCAGCTGCAAAAATACTTAGGTGCCCAGTGCCCCATCCTGTTTTTTGGTTTAAATTTGGTTTGAGGGTTTTTTTTGAGGGAGGATGCTATTTTTTGGTTTAGGTTATTTTGGAAATAATTTTCAGTTTACCAGATATGTAACTTACCTGAGTGTTACTAGTCTAAGGTACACCTTACATTTAACATGTGAGACCCTGTATTTTTAAAAATATTTTTATTTGTAAATGAAATTACAGCTCCATGCTGACAGACTTAGCTCCCACTTGCAATCTTATTCTTGTGTTTTGCGGTTTTTTTATTCTTATTTTTCTCTGTTATTCTCCACAGTTCCTAGCAATGCAAGAACTGTACTTTGTTGTATCTATCCAGTCTTATTACCTCCTTTTAATCACATCTCAGTGAGCCAAAACCAGGATCAACTTCCTTTTGTAAAGTTTGGCTGAAGAAGATCAGAAACACAGCATTTCACTTTAAAAATCAGTAGTAGTATTCATATTCATTGTAACAGGGCCTCAGCACTGTGAATATATACAAGCCCTCTGGAATTTTGGGTGTATTACAGATACCTCAAAAAGAGCAGTTAAAAAACTGAATGGGATTTGTGGCAGTGAAGAGCTCCCCTTCGTTGGAGAGCGCAGCCTCACTCAGTGCACTGTGGTGTGATGAGTGTTGCTGTCTGTCCTGTCAGCTGTACAGCATGTGTCTTTTGCTACTGCATGCTGAGTGTCCGTGATCCAGATGTTGCAGCTCGGAGCAGGACTCGGGCCTGCAAGGAGCTGCTGCTGTCTGTCCCAGCTGCACCGGAGGGATGGGACACACCAGTGCCAGCCAGGCCTTGTCTCCACCTCGGCACAGCACTGGCACACACCTCATTTTGGCAGTGAGACTCACCTCCTGTGTTCTTTCTTGTCCAACCCCGCAGCTGAAGGCGGACGAGAGGATCATTAAAACGGAGCACGGGCTGCTGATCCGCAGCTTGCAGCGGAGGGACGCGGGGGCCTATTTCTGCAAAGCCCAGGAGCACACCTTCGTCCACACCGTCGCGAAGCTGCGCTTAAACGTCATCGAGAGCGGGCAGATGGAAGGCACGCAGAGAACGGAGGACGAGGAGGGCCGGGTGAGGGATCTGCTGACGGAGTCCCGGCTGAGGTACAAGGACTACATCCAGCTCGTCAGCAGCCCCAGCTTCAGCCTGGATGAGTACTGTGAACAGATGTGGCACCGGGAGAAGCGGCGGCAGCGCAACAAAGGTGGTGCCAAATGGAAGCATGTGCAGGAGATGAAAAAAAAGCGAAACCGAAGGCACCACGAGCCAGCCCAGCCACCATCGACGTAGTTTGTAAATGCTATTTAAAGAAAGGACATTTTCCATGAAAAAAAAAATAAATACTGTGTTCTGGTTTTGTGCATCTTGCCTATGAATTAGTACTGCTTCTTATTGAAATCAGAAAACTTACCATCACTAATATCTGTGTGAGATTGTACAGTGGGATTCAATGCCAAATGAGATGTTCCTTATTGGAGTGCCACACACCAGGCAATAATTTCAAAAGCATTCATTAAAAAAGATGTACACTTTTAGCTAAATTCTGGGTAGCTTTAGACTGCGTGAGCTGTGTTCTTTACTTCTGCATAATTTTCACATAGGATTTAGTGTTTGTGTTCCTGTATTAACATTTGGTGCCACATTCCATCCCAGAGGTGGCTACATTTCAGGGGAAGGCAGATGTACTTCCAGTTCTTTGGCATCTTTCTGAATAAGAAGCATGATAGAAATGTGTGACAGATCTGCAAAAATACCCACTAATTTACCCACTGGGCCTGTATACAGGCACATGGGTGGGGTTTGCTAGCACAGAGAGGCACAGCAAAAAATCAAATTATGTTTTGGCTTAGGGACATTCTCCCCATAAAAAAGAGAAAGCATAATCATAGTTTAAGAGAGGGGAATTATCAAGCGTTACTCGTTAGTGTTTGAGTAGCCATCAGTTTGCAGTCCATCTGCTGAAATGAAATGTTGACTCTAATTGAAATTACCACTGAGATGCTTGGGAGTAAATTTCCTAAGTGGTCCATGGGAGGTATGTGCACAAATCCTATTAACAAATAATGGGATTCCTGCCTGCACCTCTCCCGTGTCTCTAAAGGTTTGACTCTGACTGTTTCTCTAGCCCTTTGCTGGCTTTGTTTTATGCAGAAGAAAAGAAAATTAAAAGACAACAACAAGGCTAAAATGAAAGACGATGAGGGAAATATTCAGTGGCTGAGACCAGTGCTCTTGACACGGAGCTGACATTCCTCAGATATGTGTATTCTTTGGGATTTTTTCTCAAAGGTCTGATGTATTTTTAAGTTGAAAATTTGCATTGTTGAAATTAATACTTTTATTATAATTAAATAAGAGATGTCCACATGTAAATAAAACTTGTAAGTTAGAAATTTGTTGTATACCATAATTTCATTTGTAAAGTGTTCCTTTTTTCTTGGTTTATATTTTGGGTTTAATAATGTAAATTGTTCCACATAAGTAAGAAATCCTGGCCTCATCCTTGTCTATTTTACATCAATATTATTCAATTGATTTCATTCCTGATATGCAGCAACAAACACAAGCTCAAAATCAGGCCTACTGTCTCCTCTCATGAGTCACAGCCCCCCTCTCCTCTCTTCCATCTAACCTCCCTTCGTTTTGCCTTTCACGCCTTTTTGAGTGTGAAATGACAAATTAGCCACTTCCTCACATGGAAGAGAGCTTTGATGGATACCAAAATGACAGACTTTACTTGTTTCTCATGCATTCTACAGATCTTGAGAGCAAAGTCTGTGGGAAACCCGTGCAATTGATGTGCACCTCATTAAGGGACCAAAACTGTTGGCTCTGAAGCCCTCGCCCGTGCTGGTGTTTGTGTGTGCATTCAGTCACAGATCTAAAATTGTGAAGGTCCAATTTGCATCGTTGTTCATTTCCTCTCTGTTGAAAGTCGGATATGGCAAAGTGTTTGTCAGATTTCAGAAAGGAATCTCAGCTTACCCACGTTTCTTGTAAAAGCCGAGAGCTGCGTTTGCATGTGTTGTACAAAAGCCAGCGATACCATATGTCATTAATTCTAGATGCTTTTTTAATAGGAGATGTATGAGTTAATTAGGAGATATTAGATAGCATGCATACAATGCTTTGATAGTGTAAAGCACTGAGTGCTAAGTATTATAAAATACATCTGTGGAGAGGAGGGAATTTCTCAGCACAGGACCTTTAATCAGCAGAAAGACTGATGCTGAAGATACTAACCAGTTGTACAGTACTTTGAGAACATGCAGAGAACTTCTTGGCATTTTTGCTGCAAAATAATGCAGACCAGGCATTTCACAAGAGGCTCATCAATTTGGGTACCTTGATTTTAAGGCCAATTAAGACTACTTAGGGAAGGTATGGGGAGGGGTATTAAAGTACTACATATAAAGTGCAGGGATACTTAATATTCTTGGCTGGAAGACTATGCTGTCACCATACAGAACCTGCCTAGTCATTCCTTACTAGATTTTTATCAGTCCATGAAGTCCCATTTCTCTGGCTTGGACATTGAGGAAATGAGTGGAACCACATCAAGGCTATGGAATGGCAGGTGGGCTGCATTCACATGCAGTGCCAAAGGATCCACTCTTCCCATCAGAGGTGACATGGTGCTTCAATTACTGAATGTCAGACAACTCTCTTCACATGTTTGCCTACTCCATAAAAAGGGAAAGCAGGGTCTTCTTTCATACTTTTTCTCCTCCATGAAAACTAAATCATCTGATTTATGTTTGGGTATGATTGGGGGTTTGTATTCTAAAAATGAACCCCTCCTAACTGACTTTAGCAGAAATCTGGGATAAGGGTCTCCGTACTGGGAACATTCGATTTAAATGGTTGAATTAAAATGTTATTGCTCTTAAAAACTACTTTCATTTCTTTTATTTCAAATGTTCTTGCAATGAGATTCTTCTTAAAGAAATGACCTCATCAGTCTGGAGTACAGTGGTAGCATAAAACCCCAAGTGAGATATAAGACCTCTTCCATCATGGGAAATAAATTCAATATCCTCCAAACCAGTGTGTTGCATTGGGTTCATGCAACCCCAGGGAACATATTTAATAATCCTACATAGATAAAAGTCTGTGGTTTGGTATACTGGGTAAGATGAATGCTGTAACTGGCAGGGGTAGCACATCTCATACAGTGCAGGTAATATACATGCAAGGAAGCCAGAGGACCTTAGAGACCAAGGAATGAGAGGGATAGACTGAAAATCACTACTGGAGTAAGGCAGGGTTTTGTTAGGCAGGACTCAGCAATGCAAACCTAGGAACAGGAACAGGAGGAGTAGGGGGTCTTTCCCACAACGTGCAGTCCCAGAGGGAGGTTCAGAAGATGAGCTACACCAGAAATTGCAACAGAGGAATATCCCCCTCTTTTCAAAAAGATTTCATCTTTTTGTGTAATTTAGAGGCTTAACTAGAAGTCTGCTTAAATTTCAGTTCAGTGATTTGGGGATCAGCTGGACTGCTGTGAGCTGTACTATGAGCCACAACAGGCCTGTAGTTAAAATGAAACTGAGCCCTGCCTCTTTCAAGAGCTCCATAAAAATTTAAATTGAATGAATTTTTGGTACAGAGTAGGAAAAAGTTACCTCCACATTAATAACTGTAGCTTTTAAATGGATCCCTTAGTGCATTGATCCAAATGCCATGAGGTTCAACAAGGCCAAGTGCCTGGTCCTGCGCTTTGGCCACAAAAACCAACCCTGCAGTGCTACAGGCTGGGGTAGAGGAGTTGGAAAGTGGCCCAGTCGTGAAGGACCCGAGGTGCTGGTCTACTGTGGCTGAACCTGAGCCAGCATGTCCCCAGGTGGCCAAGAAGGCCAATGGCACCTGGCCTGGAGCAGCAATAGTGTGGCCAGCAGGACCAGGGCAGGGACTCTTCCCCTGTTCTCGGCACTGGGGAGGCCACACCTCGGGTGCTGTGTCCACTTCTGCCCCCATCCCAGTTTGAAAAGGACAAGGAGATCTGGAGTGTGTCCAGCAAAAGTCAAAAGTTTGGAAATGGCTGGAGAACATCCCCTGGGGAATGACTGTGGGAGCTGGGGGTGTTCAGTTGTGCAGAGACTCAGGTGGGACCTGATCACTCTCCACAACTCCTGAAAGGAGGCTGTAGTGAGCTGTGGGCCAGCTGGGCCTGCACTCAGAGGATGAGAGGAAATGGCCTTAAGCTGAGACAGGGGAGATTCAAATTAGAAATTAGATATTAGAAAAAATGGTTTTGCTGCCTGGGTGGTCAGGCATTGGAATGGGCTTCCCAGAGAGGTGGTGGAGTCACCATCCCTGGAGGTGTTTAAGAAGCACCTGGATCTGGTGCTGGGTGATGTGGTTTAGTGGTTCAAGGGTTACAGGGGCAGTGCTGGGCTGACAGTTGGACCAAATGGTCTAAAAGGCCTCTTCCAATATTCTAGTTCTGTGATTCTAATCTCTGCTTCTATATGATATAGGATATTTATTTGAATATGCATTCAACAGGGATTACTGTTATTAATACATTATGTTTTTCTTCAACAAAACCTTTCTATTGACTGTACTTCAGCAACAGGTCAGTGCTCGACTGAACCAAAGTGGTTTCAAGCAGATTCCTAGAATAACCAACACAATGTGAGCTGTAGTTATAAAAATGCTGAAAACTGATACAACCTTTAAAGCCCAACAGGGCTCTAAACTTTGCAGCAATCTTGCAGTCAGTTTAAATAAAAAAGAAAATGGGATTAGCAGAAAAAGGAATAAAGTATTAACACTTGCTCTGATAAACTGGTTCTGTTACTGGAAACCATTCCAACAACAGGTGTGAATGTGTGTTCATGCCATAAGCAAATACTTTCCTCTCTAAGCAGTTAAGCTTACACTGCTTGAGGTATCTAAAAACCTGAGTACTTTCCAGTTCATATGTAGATTTTGTCCCCAGTTCTTATGTCATTCATAATGAAGTAATTAGTCTAAATGCAACAGATACCCCCTGATTCATGTGCTTTTGAGATCAGAAGATCCCTAGGGTTCAAATGCTATGAACCTCTTATTCAAACCATTATGGGTATTGATCTTCATTTAACACTTCTGATAATGAATAATTATTTGTTATCATTACTCATTGATCATGTAATGAGCCTGTGTCCCATAATAATGTCTCAATATTTAATAACAGCTAATGGAAATTGAGTTTACTGACATTTTTTTATACGAGCATATGTGTACAGAAGTGCCTATACAAATGTGTTATTTTCTGTTTATTTTGTAATAGAGGTTAATTTGCAAAAAGGAAATGTGATTTCAAAAGTCAAGGTTCATCTCAACCTCCATTGACAGCAGAGATTAAAATCTTTCTGGAACTGAACTGAAGCCTAAATACACTATAATCTATTTATAGTCTGGTAGTCAAACCCCAAATCTGTGTGTTGCTCTGTGGAGTATATTTGCCTGGATCTTTTTGTGCACAGTTATAGATGAGACCTGAAGGTCTAAGGAATTACATCTACATGAATGGAAAATTAAGCCCACATGTCTCCCTAATATATTCTGTTACATTTTATAAACTTTAAATGGTCTCTCTTGTAATATTTTACTGTAGTGTTGCTAATGTTACCCTGAACTAGGCTGCTGTCATTAGCTGAAGTGTGACATTCTTTGCAGTTGTAATCCAGATTTTGAGGTTTGTAAAGTAAGTTCATTACAGTAGAAAAAATGAAGTCATGTGAAGAGTTTAATTATTAATTCTACAAAACAGATTTATAAGACTTTATTTCCATATATCAAAATAGTGGCTATCCTAAAATGTGTTAGAAACACCAGTATTTGTTTTACTTTTCTGTGCAGGTGAGGATACATAACAAATTTTAATCTTGAGGGTCTCACTTGCCAATGTGTGTCTGAAACATCTGGTGTGACAGCTGTGGCAAGACTCATTTTTTACTTGCTTGATCTTTTCTTTTCCCAGTAAGCCCATTGTCTCCTGCCCTTCAGACTCCTGTCTAGCAGATAACCCTGCTTTTACATGGAGGAGGACTTTGGAATCAGGTGCTCTGTGACATATAAACACCCCTACACAGTCATGGTATCTGCCTTCAGATGGAGACTCGCCTTAGCATTAACTTTAGCATTCAGTTGCAGATGCAAACCAGACACTGTGAGGTAAATTGGAGACCAGATGGAGTTTTTGTTCACAAAGAAAATTTTCAGAACTGTTGCTGAGAGGTTTCCCTTCTCTTTTTGCTAATGTGGTTGCTGTGTATAATTTTAAATCAAAGTATTTTGTGCTTAAAAGCATAACATTTTCCACATGATATAAAAAACCCCAAACAAACAGAAGAACATTTCCTTTTGATTGTTTTTTTATTTTAATATGGACTGCTGGTCTAATATCAATGTATTAATTTAGACAGTACAGGCCAAGAAAATAATGTGTCCAAAAGAAGATGTCTGTGATATCTGTAAGGATCGCAGACACATCTCAGTTTTGCTGATATTTCATATTCTTCTCCTGCCCCTCTATGCTATAGAAGTGCTTTGGCTGGATTTTGGGTATTTGTTTGTGGGAGTGGAATGTTTTTTGTTAATCTGATTTTTTTTGAGAGGGCCTCTTTTGGTGGTCTGGGCTTTTCAGACTATTTGGATTTTTTGTTTGTTCGGTCTTTGCTTCCTTTGTTTTGTTTGGTTTGCTTTTTTTGTTCTGCTCTTTTTTTCTTTCATATTATTTCTCCTACTAAAAGGGACCATGCCCAAGGCCAGATACTTTCTGATGGTGTAATATATGACAAAGCAATAGGAGGAACAGAAGTCTTGGCAGGTATTTTGGTATGGAGACAGCACAATCCATTTGCAAGACACAAAATCTTAAGGCTTAAATGGCTGTGCTGAGAGTTCAGAGATCATAGTGCACTTCCCTGGCCCAAGCTGAATGGCAGTTAGATTTATTCAAGGGTTTTTTTTTAATTTATGAAATTTTTTTTGCTTAAAATATTTTTAAAATCTGCACTTTCAAACCTCTCTTTGCAAAAACAAAAATCCAAACCAAACAAATTAAAAAATATCCCCAGAAGACCAAAAAGAAATCAACATTAGAGATTTTTCATATCCTCCTTCAGAGACTTCATGTAACCTTCTCCCAGGATGCTTTTTGTAGAAATTAATTGTAATAATCACATGTTAAGACTACCTGTGAACATATCTTGGCTGTAAAAGCTGGATGCAAGGCATATGAGTCTGTGAAAATACAAATGAGAAAAATGAAAATATACTATTTCCAAATATTTACATTATTTTTCAGTTTTGATGATGATGCATCTCTATCCCATCTTCTCCAGTGACTGTCTCAGAATGTCTTTTGACTGGGAAGAAAAGAAGAGATTGCAAAAGCATATTATCTCCAAATTATAAATTCCAAAGTGAAAAACCACATTAAATGGACTGGCTGCAAAGATTATGATTAATACCTCACTTTTGAACAACAAAGACTCTGTTTTCTCTTTAAGTGAAATTTATCACTCTGCCCAGCACAGGAATTGTATGCCATTGAGCTTCTTTTTATTTTATTTGTAAGGCATGAGTAGTTCTCAGGTTGATTTTGAGAGTTAGGGTGATTTTTCACTCTGTAATACAATAATTTATAGAGTAATAAGACTGAAGTATCTATTTGTACATGTTGCAGCTCATTGAGTTGATATTATTATAGAAGTACAGCTTAAATAATCTACATTTTTGCCAGGCCTGCTGGCTTATTACATATTTCAGTTTTATATGCAAAGGTAACTGAAACAAATGTATATTTCATTAGTACTATAATAAACAGAAAAATCTGAGGTTTTGCCTCTTTTTTAAACCCATGTAAAACTACAGCATAAACCATAAGATTTTAGAGAAACAAAGTCTGCAGCGTGCTATGGAAGTGGCAGGGGTGTTAAGGCAAGGCTCAGTAATCTGCAGTGTTTTAGGAGTCTTTCCTGAGTGAGGACTGTCAGAGATTGACCACTCCACTGAGAATGTGCTTAAGGCCAACAGCGAGTTTGCAGACAGCTTAGAGGAGCTGTGGGCTGCACAGTGGTTGATGCAGAGCAATACACAATAGGTAGCTCTATGTTCATTAATTTAAATTCAATAATAGCTTTTTAATGCATGCATTTCTAGATGATTAGCAGCAACCACTGTCCTGACTATGCTGACATTGTGCTTTAAAGTTACCCTCAAGCCAAATTGATCACCCATCCATCTTGGGCTGTCTCAGCAGCACCTTTGGCTCTAGAGTGTGATTGTCTCCCAACCCTCAAAGTGTTTTCAGGATGGGGATAACTGAGGAGAAGGAAGTTTTGTTCATTTTTTTTTAGTCAGACATTGCTGCATCTGTCCACAGTTACAGGGAGAAAGTAATTTTTTGAGAAAAAAATATCTCTAGGCAGGAAAATAAATAGGCTGACTGGTCCACCTCCTGTTCTAGCCTTCAGCACAGCACCCTGTGTTCCAGGGGATTTATGGAAGGTTAAAGAGGCTAATTTGTTAACAGACGGTCAGCATGTTATTTCCAAGGACAGCCGCATCGCTGCTCCCAAGGATGCCTGTTTCCCAGTCCCATGCTGTGTCCATTAGACCACTGTGCTCCTGACCCTTTGCTGGGAAAGGTCTCAGGGTACTGCTGGCCTGAAAGCTGATTCCAGATCCCAACTGCGGCAGTAGCATTCTGCTCACCTAAATTCCACCTGCAGCTGCAACTGGATACGGCATTCTTCATTTCCGAGCCTGAACTCTTGTTTCTGTGTTAGCCTGCGCTGTGAAACAGCTGCTGAGCTCCCCCTCTCCCTCCTCTCAGCTCCCCCTCTCCCTCCTCTCAGCTCCCCCTCTGCCTCCCCTCAGCTCCCCCTCTCCCTCCCCGCAGGTGGCCGCAGTTGATAATGTCTCATGTAGGATCAATCTTGGTCCCATTGAAGTAAGTGGGAATTCTGCCAGCATGTCCCAGATCTGGCTCTGCATCCAGCTGGTAAAGCACTTGCAGCTCCTGCAGGAGAAGAGGTGCTCTGCACAGCCTGGCTGATTAGCCATGTTCATTAGCAGAGGCGGGTGTCAGAGGGAGAGAAAGAACGAGCGAAATCCTTCAGCTTCCTTCTGACACCACAGGCTCGGTACGAGCTTAAATGCAGCACTGGTTTGTGTGCACTCAAGGAAACAAAAGCTAATTAAGCTGAAATCTGTCATTTTCTCTGTAAGACTTTAACAGGGTCAGACTTCAAGACAATTAGTGATGAGTCTCAGGAAGATGCACACAAGCTCTTCTGTAGCTGCTCAGAAACATTTCCAGCACTGATTGGCTTCCTGAGCTCCTCCTGCTCCACTTTTTTTCCACGTGTGATGCCTCTTTTAAGGCCCTTGGAATCCAGGAGAGCTGTTAGCTGAGGAAGTCTGTGCTTAAAGTAAGAGCTATGAGGTAAAATCCGGCCCTTCAGGATTCAAATGGCTGGAAGTGTTCTGGGACGTGCTCACACACAGTCCATATGTACTGTGAAAACAAGCTAACAGGCTGTTCATAATAATTTATATTTCTGCAACGTCAAGCGTGGTTCAGGGGATACTTAGGGGTTCCTCTGTTCTGCACCTCTGCGTCCATGTAGTTACTGTGCAGAGTAACAAGGGATAGTGTTGCAGAATGAGGGAATCTGCAGTTCCCAAGCACATTTCTGCAGGAATGCTCATCAAATACTGAACAAAAATGCACACCAGCTTAGACAGAACAATTTATGAATTGCTAATACACATTATGTCCCTCCCTGGTTTTGCTTTAAATTATTTATAACAATTTGTAACTGAATATATAAACGGAAAAAGTTAGCAAGCAGTTTTAAGAGTTGCTACATGAAGCTGAAATGTTGTTAGGATGGGAAATGACAAATCTTGACTCTTTGGCCAAAGTTTGATTCTTTGCCTTGCAATAAAAGTGTTAATGGCTATCCTTCCTAACATCTTCCAGCATCACAATTACATTTCATTACAATTACATCTTCCAGTGTTAGGTGCATTTCCACTGGAAGGAAGGAGCAAGCTGCTTCTTCTCTGCTTCTTTCACAGTTAGGTGGGGTTCTTAACTTTCTCCCAAGAAAACTTGGCTGTCTTTTGTTGCTTCATAAAGAAAACAACCATAAACCCTCTGTTTTTGGACTGTATCTACTAACATGTACTAGGCTTGCTTGTCTCTGTGGATGGATCAGTGTCAGGGATTTCAAGTTGAGCACAGGTGTTGGCATGTGCAGCACTGAAACTGTTGTTTCAGCTTTGGAAGTTGACAGCTTGGGCACATAGGCTTTTAAAAACACTCATATGAGAGTCATTTTCATTAAGGTTTATTATTTCAGGAAACAAAACATTTCATTATTAAATCAAAGCAATGTGTATTTTGGGTGATGCTGCCATACAGGGAAGATGGAGAGCAGAATGAATCTGTTGCTGCCCTTTAAGGAAAAGCCCTCAGATGACAACATGTGAGGTAAACTGCTCCACTTCTCAAAGCACAGCAGTGGACCAAAGGTTTTCGAAGAGTTTTCCAGATTAGTAATAAGAAAGTTTCAGGATACACTGATGATTCTCCTTTGATGAAGAGAAGACTAGAAATTCCCTGTTTCTTAATCTGATACAAGTCAGATATTTGCTGCCAGCTCAGCAAATCATAATCATATTCTCATGGAATGTACTTTCAGTGAGGTATGTTGCATGAAACAGGCTGTGCTGGTTTCAGCTGGGGCATATTGCACCTTTCACTTCAGATTATTTTTTTGTAAAAAGAAATAGTATGGGAACATCAACACACAACAATCAACTCTTCTGCATCTGCATATTGTTTTCTTTGTACCTTTCCCTTCCACCTGGTACATATTTTTACTTCTTGTTATATTTTTCTCTTTCTTGTTTCTGAGGAGATGTTCTATTCCCACATGGGGTATATTTCAATATACTTTCCTGATCATAGGATTTAAAACATGTTGAAGAGGGTAAAATTTTTTTCACTTAATTCTGTCTAAAATCCATTTTGTAGCCTTTATCTCAGGAATTCATAATTCACTTGTTGCATACTTCATCTTCCCTCCTTGGTCCTTTTCCGTGTCCCTAAGACAGCCTGTGAAGGTCCTCTTTGACAAATGAAAATGCTCTGGAATATGAGTTGTAGGAAGCACATACTATTTTATGCACTGATGCAACTCCATTCTGTTCCTATTAAAAGAATTTTTTCATCATGAGTGTTCTTGTCCTTTTTCTCCACACACAACACTAAAACTTCTGGGTTTTATTTTCTAGCTTTTGTTGTTTGTGATATATGTTCTGCTTTTGTTTAGACTGGAAGGAGACCTTTTTTATTCATAACAGAATGCAGGATTACATTCATGTATAGAAGTTATTTGAAAGAGGAAAACAATACTAAGAAACTGCCAAAATTTCAGACATAATATGAGAAGCTTGTTTTAGGCAATGTGCAACCAGTTGGTTAAATGTAGAGACAGGAACTCAAAGACCAGGAAAGTATGTGTGGAAGGGAGCTGCATGTCTTGTACTATGTTGCATTGTGTCATACACCATGGTTTTCAAAGATGAATCTTTTCATTTGCACAACGTTAATCATTACATTTAATCACAAATCTGTACTTCAGCTGAGGCACACAAATAATTACAACAATAGGAACAGTTTTAGGAACATAGTAACAGCAATATATGTGTTAGGAAAGTTGAGAAGATGTAAGATTTATTGTTCTTCTTGGACACTGGTTTGATCTGTGATACTTGCTGGAGAGAGAAATCCAAAATGTGGAGAAATCCAAAGTGATCACAGCTTTTGGAGAGCAATGGGAGATAATGTGCGATGCACTTTTAATGACAGATCCTAAAATATATTAGGACAAGGTAAGTCCTGAAGTAACTGAGTGACAAGGACTGTGCTGTGATGTGTCATAAGCATTAGTGTTTCAAGGGTGGCAGAATGAATAAAAAATTTTACACTGAAATGAAAATGATAGAATTTTTTTCCTTTCTATTGATAAAGAACTAATGGAAATGGTACTGTGTTTTCTGGTTTGTATTATTTGGGGGGAAAATACATCTGTGAATGTGCCAAGTGTCTGTTCAAAATAAGAAATGAGATATACAGATGTTGAGTATTTGGCCTGTGTCTTTGTAGATATTGTTGCAGAAGCACATTATTTAAAAGGAAAAAATAAAAATCTTTCAAAGCCTTTTCTGAAATGCTGTTTTATAGACCATACACAAGGATCTTATTTTATTACAAAAGATATTTTATCAAAGGCTATTGGCAAAAGCCATCATTATCTGGCTGTGTCATTTGTAGCTTTACTTCCTATTGAAATATGGGATCCATCTGCTCACTGATCACAGGATAACAGCCGTCAGTCCCACTTGCTTATCATAAATGATGTATCTGAAAGTACCAGAAATGTGATGGAGTACAATCCCAGCCCTTGGTCAGGTTCTTAAATCATTCATAGTTATCTTAATTTAGGCCAGGCTGATATGCCTCCAGCATATTGACTGAATTCCGGCTTCAGTAAATTCACTTTGATCCACTTGAAATTTCCAAGGCATTCCTAAAATTCCCATCACTTTTTTTTTTGGTAATAGCCTATTTGCATTGGTGCTCCATTCTGGTGCTGTGTTGGTACCTGTGAATCTGTCTCATGTTTTAGCTTACTGCTATGCTGTAAAGACTGCTTTGTTAAACCTTAAAATGAGTGTGTCACAGAGTTTGAAGAATCATAGCTATGAAATCTGGCACACTAAGCACCAAATTCATCACTAAACAGCTACATGGAAGTTGGTCACAGACTAAAAGAATTTGAATGTCACCAAAAAGGGTAAATTATTTCTCTGCTACCACGTTGATCCGTTCTCAAATTCCAAGATGCCTGTACATAACATTTTCTAAATAAGAAAACTTTATTTAGAATTTGGCTTGGGAATATGGAGTCAGCACCAAAAATCTGCTCTTCTGCACTCTGATTGGTATAGGTGATACAGTGCA
This sequence comes from Notiomystis cincta, assembly GCA_013398075.1. Lineage (NCBI taxonomy): Eukaryota > Metazoa > Chordata > Aves > Passeriformes > Notiomystidae > Notiomystis > Notiomystis cincta. Next base: position 28,719 of record VZRX01009017.1, on the reverse strand, counting down.
CAGCCAGAATTCAAACTGCAAGAAGGAAAGTTTCCCAGTCCCTGATGTGATTCCTGGGATATCTGAAACTTCATCCAATAAACAGATCTCATTCAACAGCCATTTACTCTGTCCCTCTCCCCAACCACTTGTCCAACCTGATAAATATCCTAAACTCCCAGAATTTAAAATGGTGTTTTGGAGCTTTGAAGAACCTTCTGGATATTCCTGTCACCAGCTTTGCTTCTGGTAACTGCTATCAATATAGATTTATCTGCTCTGCTTAGCCAAAATGGTTATTCAAAGTTTTTTCGCTCAGAAATGTTTTCCTGATAAACCCACCCCTGAGGCGCCATGAATATTATTTATGCATGAGTGATACAGAAATCTGCTGGGAATGGCCAAGTGCTGCTGCCTGTGGTTCCCTTTTAACTCCACATAACCAGTGACCTCACAAACTGCATACCAAAATTGCCTAAATCACGAGTTGAGGATAAATGACTGAATGTCCTTTATTATTCAAAATTCCTTCCAAATTAACTGTTTGAAGTGATTTAAGAGAGCTAGCAGGATATAATAGACCTGGAGCCCCTATCAGCTAAGAGAACATTCTTCCACCTGAAGGCAGTAGTGTCAGCAAAATACAGAATTATTTGTGCTACTGAGAGGTTGCTGCTTGGTGCATTCCTTTAATACAAAATGCAGCACGTGGGCATGGTCATAAATTCATTTTGCTTGAAAATGGAAAAGAAGCCCCAGAGCTGCACATCTATTCCATGTGACTTGACCAAAGACACACTTGGACTGCATAACTTTAGAATCCCATTTTGCTGTCTGACCTGTGCTAATAGGACTCTATTAAGTCAGTTGTCTTCTTGAAATCTTTTGACCTCTCCATGATTAGTTACGAGCTGATGTAAGCGGCATTGAAGAAATGGATTATAAGTCACATTCTGACATTGTTCCTCACTAAGAAGCTTCTGCATCAGAAAATAGTTCAAATGAGGCAGCTTCTGTCCTATAGCAGCATCTGAAAAGGCTTGGGCAAATTTCAGCAGAACTTAAACCTCGAGTTAGCACTGCTACTTCACAAACCATAGATACATCCAATTTTAATTTAAAAGCTTCAAATTGAACCATGTAGCCAGAATTATTTTTTTTTAAATTAATTTCCTGACAATTATTTAAAAATATTTGCTAGCAATTTAAATTTGTGACTCCTCCTATAAAATAATTTTTAGATGTGGTGTGTCTCATTATTTCATTGTTTTAAATGTCAAGAAGTCTAAAAATCAAATAGCTCCTGTGTTGCCTGGGGTGAGATGGGGAAGAAAATGACAAAAAATAAGCTCTCATTTGCTGATCAAAATGTATCTTGCTCTGAAGCACTTTTTTCCATGTGTTTGTTTATTTTTTCCTAAAAGCAGTGATTTAGTATTGAACACAGAATATTTCTGTTTGATTTGGAGTGCAAGAATAAGAATCCAGTGGAATGATTTGTTGATTTTCTTTAAGACATTGCCACAAACTGTGAATTCAGTGCTTCCAGGGAGTGTGACTTCAAAGAAAAGATTTTCAGAACCATGGCATTAAAAAAATTGCTAGCATGATCATGGGGATTTGACAGAAATACTTTCCTTTTTCTTATTTCCAGCTAGGAAAACATGGCTAAGCATCATTCCAACTCTTTGTGGAAACAGATGGTTTGTGATAGCGAAAGACTATTTCAGACTGAAATATGCTCACTTTTTTTTCCTTATCATTCTTATCATTTTTGCCAACTGTCCTTCATTATAGTAATTTGTGTGCATATTTTCTATGGAGTCTTCTTTCAAAAACATAACCCAGACCTTTAACATTTTCTATGCTTCTGTGCTGAATCAAATAAAACCTGGGTCAGCACAGGAAAGATGCTTGTATTTTCTGTGTGTGCATTTTGCCACCCTGTTCATATCATTTTAAAAAATCTAGTTAAATCCACACAGGCTGGTTTCATTTGTGCATTTAACCTCTGCAAAGGTAAGACCAATAAAGATTATATCCAACTGTCACTGTGTTAGATCAAAATCTCAGGCTAAACATATGGTACAGAAAGGTTTGGGGATATAACCCTTGAATCTGGATTTGTGGCGTAGAATTTCTGCTCTTACTTGGTAAAAGATGTGACTGTCAACAGTGCAATTTTCTCAGCTTATGTAGCTGTGAGTCTGGCGTGGTGATATATCAGTATATATTATAAATAGAAAAAGGCCAGGCTTGAGTGTGCACTCTCTCCAAATGCCCACCAGTAACAGTGAATAATTTCGTAATTAGACATGTCTTTATCCAATATGGAACAATTTTACTAATTCCTACTATCCTTGCAGGATAAATGGTGGCTGATAGAAGAAGATTTTTTCTTGTTTGTTTTCTATAGGATAGTATGGATTTGTAAAGTACATTTCTATTGAGTTCCTTTTACTAAACCCCCCAACTTCTGGAGACAAAGAACAGAGTCAGGATGAGTGGCTAGTCAATTTAGTATGGCAATTCCTACAAGAATAAAAATCTTCCTTAAGATACTTATAAAAATAATTTTAAAAATAAATCTTCAAAGGACACTTTTGAATTTATTTAAATATCCTCCTTTCTTCTGCCTTCTTTACCAAAATCCAGCGCAGTGACTATAATGACAATGAAAAAGAAAAAAATAAGAAACAGAGGAGGTAAAAAACATGGAAGCAGAAGAAAGACAAAAAATTTTTTTGCTTAAGGTTTTTTTTTCCTGTGCTGGATTTTACCCTGGATTTCTGCTCTCTCTTGAGTGGGGAAGATTTGGGGGGGGGAGGAGAAAGTACTAGAACTTTGTAAGAACTCAGAAATGTAGTATTTCAGAGGAACAAATGGAAAATTCTGATTTCCAAAAGGAGTAAAATTTAACATTAATTATATTTATGTGCCATAATAATTAGCAAAATCTTTCCATTACTGATATACACATGGCTTTTCAGCTGATTTTTATAACAAGGGAAAGCTTCTTAGTTGAGGATAGTTAATCTCACTCACAGATTTTTTACAGATCACAGGCAGAGGTTTTTTTCATAATTCATGTTATTAATGTAGATTCCATCTTCCACTGTGAACTTATACTAAGCTGAGTAACTATTTAGATAACCCTCAAAGGCAATATTTTCCTGCAGGCATTTGACTATTGTGGAATGAATCATTAGAGTAATTTACTTTAGCAAAAAGAAAAAAATAAAGACTATTTCTGAAAGAGAAGAAGTTTTCATTCCCATGCAGTTTCAGAATTTATTTGCCTATTAATGATTCCATAATAACTTAACTGGTCCCATTCCATTCCTGATTCATCCAATAACTTCTTTGAAAGTTGGAAAGCTAATTGCAAAAGTGATTATTTATAATATCTGAGTGCTTTATTCAGGGGGCCCATTAAAAGCATAAACACTGGGGACAGAGAAAGGTTACAACTGTTTTAATGAAAAGAAACATATGAAAGTTTTGTACAAATATCACTCCTAGACTTGTCCAGATTTTAAATAAAAACTTCTAATGAAAATAATGTTTTCCTTCAGAGTATCCAGTATGCTCTATACTAACCAGCCTGATTATTTTACTCCCAATATAGCCATTCCACTTTACTTGACAGTGTTGTTGTTAAGATTTTGTTGTGGTATTCCCAAAAACAAACGTTTTCTTAAAGTCATGCTGTTTGGTGAAGTAGTGAGAATTTCAGCTTGTACTTTTTTTAAAAAATGAAGGGCCTCAAAACCCACAACTTCATCTTCAAATGATTTTTGTTTGGTTTGTGGTTTGGCCCTCTGTTTTTAAAGAATCATACCACTGGTAAATCAATGTGGTGACTGTCTGGGATCAGAATATTTTACATTTGCACTGTTACCAATCTGCTTTTAGATGAATATGGCACCTCTGAGGCCCAGCAGGACAAGTGACATTCTACACCATCTGCTCTTCCCTTGGACAGACTGGATCATCCAGAAGTATTTTATTTATCACAGCCACGATTCATTTGTGAAATTATGAACTGTTTAAAAATGATGGCTTTTACTTTCATATGTTTCGCTTTTTTCATGGTGTTTAAAAAACCAAACCAAAACAACCCTAAGGTTCTCATGCCAATTGTTCACAAAGAGATAGGCAACACTTTTGATTAGTTTTTTGTTGTTAAAATATGATATTTTGTTAAGACAGAAAAGCCTTGCTATTCAGTTTCAAATCATTTCAGTTTTAGTTTCACATAAGATGATTTTGGATGGAAAGAGAAAAGAAAGCAGAGGTCTTTTTAACCCTCCTTTCTTTCTGCATATTGGTCTCCTGTGTTAATGCACAACGACACTGAGGAGGGAGGAGACCTCAGTTTAATCCATCTGCAACAGACTGATTTTGCATGTGTGCAGAGCCAAAAAGATGATTTGGAAATCTAAATATTTCATACCCTGTGCCCTGTGTGCACATTCAGTTCAGACTAATGTTTGAAATCATCCTTTGAGACAAGGTCATGAAGATTTAATTTCCAAAGTGTTATTTTCATACAACTTGGAGTTTTGCAGCTTCTGTGAAGTGTTGTTTTCCTTTCTAATGTAGAATAAACTGTTGCAAACAATATCGTGACAGGCTATTCCAATCTCCCATATAGACCCAATCCTGAATATTTCCTACCGCCAATGGAAACAATTGTATTCTGGGGTATTCAGTGACTTTAAGGTATTTTTATAGTGAATTATTATTTTCCTAGTAGATAAGAACACACTAGTTCACTTGCTACATTTTTCTTTATTTAATTAGCACTCTAATTTTTACATCACTTCCTGTTCTTACCCATGCCATTTCTCTCTTCTTTCTTTTTCTTGCCAGCCTTTGGACAATGCAGAACCTGAGACACTTCATGAGCCATTTGTTCTTTTACTTTGCAGTGCCAGGCCTCTGCTGTGTCAATAGGCAGAAGTGGGGGCTGTGAAGACAGTGAGGGAATAGAAACTTCTGTGGATGGACTTGGGAGGACAAGGACATTGCCTGAGGACAAAGACAAGGACATCCTTGAAGCTGTGAGGCGGCCCATCCTTTCAGCACATCTGTCCAAGTGTTTTATGCTGCATCCCTCAGGCTACATCTGAGAAATAGTCAAGACTATGGCACGTAATGCCAGTATGAGCTGAACAAGAATCCACATCTGGAATGTAGATGGCCTCCTGCAGAGTTAGGTAGCCCAGACATCTGTATCAGGATACATCCTGGAGCAAAAACATACCCTTACATAGGGAACAGTGCAGTGTCTTGACCTTGGAAACATTCATTATGGCTGGAGAGGGATTTTTTTAGACAGAGTGTTCTTACCTACCCTAATTTTTAGTTGATGGGTAGGCCAGGGGGTAGCTTGTGTTTGATGTGGGGAAGAGGAAGCCATGGCAAAACTCTCCACTGAGCTCCTCCTGGGAGACCAGAAATGAATTGCATGTGAGCGATGTTAGTTACTCAATGAATAATTGGAAGGGCCTCAGATACAACAGTGATGAGAGCACTGTAAGAACCCATGGAGAGTGTAATCATGAAGGTAACAAAAGATGGAGGGGTTCAGCTTCAGAGCAACATGCCAAGAACATGATCTAAGATGTTAAACTGGCTAAAATATCAACAGATCAAACTGAGTGAGGCTGAGACATAATGTCATCCTTCAAACTGCAGATTTGGGACTGAATTTACACTTAACAGTTTGAGACTCTTCCCACTGAAGTCTGTGGCAAGCTGCCAGCTGCCCTCAGTGGGAACAGACTTAGGCCAGAAGCTACTGTGCAAGTAGAATTCACAAAGTGCTGAATCAATGCATTAGAGATAAAATTCACAGTTTGCATGCCAGAGAACAGGGAGAAGGGCAGGGAGAAACCCACAAATATCTAAACCAAAAGATAAAGGACAACATACAGTCCAGGATGGAGAGTCAGTGGCACCAGGTAGTTGCAGAAGATAAGATAATAAAATGTGGACTAGAGAAGGAGAGTGAAACCAGCATCAACACTCACTTGTAAGAGAAGGTTCTGGTTCTCCAGCCAGCCAGGTGGCCCAGCAAAGTTGTTCTGGCTGCTGACAGTGGCAATGTGGTGCTGGAGCAGTCCTGCAGAGGAGTGGTTCAATGGAATATTGAAACCAATTGTACTTATTTCTGTTAGTGTGGGCATGATTGAAAATTAAAAATATGCTGATTTGGTAGGGAACTCTTTACTCTTGTGGACACTGGGATTAACAGTAATCAGATGCAAATTCTGAATAAAATATCTACCTACCTGAAAAGAAGCATAGAGCAATGCAGGTTTGAAAGCAGCTATAATACTGAAGAAAACACTAGTATAAAAACAAAGAATCCTTTTCTTTTAAAGACGAAAACCTGCTAATGTAAAATAGAGCTCCTGCACTGGGGTCAGCTAATGCTGTGACCTGCACTTGGGGGAAATCAGCAATGATGGAAACAACCTCAATGCTCTGACCAAACAGCAAATGACTTGTAATGTGATTTGATTGAACAGTTTAAATTAAAATGTCACATTACCGACAACCTATGCTACTCTGAATGAATGCATTAGGAAATTGTCACAATGGATCTGCTTGGAACACGGCACAACAAATGGAAATCACCACAAATGGAAATCACTAAGGACACTGCCATTGTTGTCACTAATCCCAGGCATTAACTTCTTGACTTTGATGTGTGTTTGAGCTCTTCAGCCCGTTTGCTTCCACTTCCTACAGTGCCCAAGCATTCCTAACAGCAGCTTTTCATGGGAATCTCCCTGGTATGTGCAGCCACTGGAGCATGGCTCACCCATCCCTGGAGCATGTAATGGGGATGCCAGAGCTGGTGGTGCTGCACACTGGCCCTGCTGGGACACCACGGTGGCACCAGGTTTCCAGCTCACACATGACTGTGACAGCTCTATTCACTCCACTGTGGGGGCCAGAGTCTTTGGGCTGGGTCTCCTCTTTCATCAGAAGTGGGCTAGGACAGAATTTTGCCTTCATAGAAACCACATGTTCCTACTGAGCTGTATTTTTATTAGCAACCAAAATTACTACTTGTTTCTGTTGTTACTTTTGAACTTTGTTTTAGAAGAAAGTTTGTCAGCATTTTTGATACAGAAGATTGAAAAAATATGGTGACTTCAAAATAAAAACAGTTAGTTCATAAAGAATGCTTAATTTCTAAAAGGTATACACTTACCTAGGGTAAGATATGCACATTAACCTAAGGTAAGACATACATATTAACCTCCCTTTTGTTAACATATATATCTAAAATCAAATCTCTTAGTGACTTGAAAAGTAGAAATTTTCCTTTGAAACCAATGCTTTTATGTTTTTAATGCTTCATTTTCAATGCTAGTTCTTTTTCCATTACTTAGGACAGCATAAATCTGTAATATGCTTTATTAGAAAGATATTTTCCTTTTTTTTTCTGTCTCAATCTCGGTGTGACAAACAACAGCAGAATCCTTATTAACAGAATTTGTTCTGTGGAGGTGAACTGAACTCTACAGGCTTCAAATTTGTCTGTGACTGTTTGGCTTTAATAAACTAAATGGTCTTTTTGCCATTTATCAGTTTTTGTGGGCAAATAGGGGGAAAAAAAACCAACAAAAAAAGCATTATTAGCTCTTCTACGTTGTGGATGAGCTAATAATATCAGTTGAAACTAAGGCACATTTCTATAGTTATTGGAATATTAAATCTGTCTTTATAAATCTGAATACTGAAGCATGATGGACATCTATAAGAACAGCAGATAACAAGATGAAGGATCAGAGGCTTAACCAATTGCTCCCTGATGTCGAACTGAGAACCAGCAGAAATAATCATTTTGGCATCAAACAGGAGAAGTCAAAGGTCAGGATTTAACGCCATCACAGAAGGATTCTTCAAATAAGCCAAGCAGGTGCTTACTAAAGCATGATTATTTGTTGTGTTTAGGGATTCAGAGAAAAGCATGATGTGAATGGGAATGCAGGGTCTCTGTGTAAAACCAGGGAGAACTGTTTTATCTGGAAAATCCTTCCTGCAATGATTTTTGACTTGAACAATTCCTTAGAAAGTAGGTGAGTAGGCTTCTCTTCTTTCCTACATTTCTTCTCCTCAGCTAATAAGATTTGTATTTAAAAGATTTTCCTTTTTACAATGAAATACAAACCAGTTTCCTTTTTCTCTGAAAGCTGGTTGTGCTGTTGAACAGGAAATGCAAAATTGCTCAAGTTCCAGCTTGCAGGTCTGAAACAATGCCTTAGTTTTTGTTCCAGCACAGAGCACCAAACGGGACTGCAATTGCCGAGGATGTCCTGCTGCAGAGCACCAGCAAATCTGTTGGCTGCACTGATATCCCCCAACACAAGAAGGTGTCTATTTGTGCAGTCCTGCTTCTTATCAGTCAACACATCAGTGCCAGGCCACATGGAATCTTGGATGAAGTTCCTGGATATACAGAGCTGTGCTTTCCATGCTGGTTTCCACAGAACCTCAGAATCTCGATTGTTAACTTGACAACATGAACAAATAGTCACCTCTTGGTAGTCCTCTAAGTATCTACATTCTATTGATAGGTGAGATGTGAGCTTGCTGCATCTGCTTAATTCATAAAACTGCTATCACACAATCCTCAACTGATCCTTATGTATTTGTCTGTCAGGACTAATGGGAGAAATGGAACAAAAGGGAAGAAATCAACAGTTCAGGCAGTATAATTTACCTGTGCCTGATATCAGCCCTCCTTCTGGCTTTTGAATAAAAATAAAGCAGTCCTAGAGACATGCCATTGCTTGAGGTTTAGGGGTAATGAGAAAGCAGATCTAGCTCGGGTTAAAAGTGGTTGGAATATTACGCATCAAGTCTGATACTGAAGCAGTGTTGTTCAGTGATGAAACTTTGCATATGAATTACTTATGCAGTCATCCCTCATTCCACAGGGTGCTTAGGAGAGAGGAGTGGGATTGGAGTAACCTCAGACTGCTTCTGCAGGACAGGATAAACTATTGAGGCCAGAATAAAAAGCTTTGCTCAAGCTGTTGGTTGTATCTTCAGAGTTCACTTGATTGCCTCCCCCGGCCTTACAACACAAATTAATGTGTATGTGTGTATGCAGACTGTGTAGTCAGCTGGATGTTTCAGAGGTTGAATGTTTTGCCAAGCCTTGAGGAATGTCTCAAGTGCATTGCTCCTTCAAACTCTAATGCCATCAGAAGCAATAAAACCAATTCCCTGTATATGTAATAGGAGCTAAATTCATGCTCAGGATAGCTCAACATGGACTGCATTGAAGGCCAGGAGCTGAAGAAGGGAGAAAGTATGAGATTATACAGACAGCAATTGAAAGATAAATAGCCAGAGAGACTGCTACAGGCAGCATTGACTATGCCATCAACCTTGTCCTCAAACTTTGTACAAATTGCAATTAGGGATATAAATTTTTAGATCATTGAGAGAATCTCCTTTCTGATTCCTTTGATGTCCATGTGATGTCGATGTGGATCCCATCCTTGAGTATTTTTAAGTTTTCAATTTCTATATTTAACTTTTTTCCTGTATTTTTGCCTCTTCTTCCCCCCCCCAAACACCTTTCTGCATATTTAGCACACACTGCAAACCAAGGGATGAATCTCCAGAAGGACTTGAACACCTGCTGCTTCTGCTGACACTGCTGGAGGGTTTCAATGTTCTGCTAATAAAGTTCCTAATGGTTTCTAAAATTATCCAAAAAGTAACAGTTTCCCATTTGAAGTAAGCAAGGAAGTTTCCTGATCCCTTTCCCTGGCTCACTGTGTTGTCTGTGTGAGACACCCGAATTGGAGCTGCTGGATTCCATTGCATGAAATGAGTCATGGGGGTGAGGAAAATAATAGCAGAGGAGCAGTTTTACCAGAATAGATCAAAAATCCATCTCATCCAGCATCTTGTCTCAATTCAGAGTACTTCAGAAGAAGGTGCTAAACCCACTTAGTGCATGTGATACTGTTCAACAGGGAATATTTGTTCCTTACCCCATCGGTGATCAATTTATATCCTGAGGTTTATGGATTGAATTCAGATTGGAACTATTCAATACTTTATTTTCAAGATACAGAAAGAGTACATTTCTAAATGCTTATACATCTGACTGCCAGATACAGCAGAGCTGTACTTTCAAGTAAATTTCCTGTAGCATTTTGTTTAAAACAACAACAACAAAACCCACCAAAAAAAAAAAAAAAAAAAAAAAAAAAAACAAACAAAAAAAAAAAAAACAAAAAAAAAAAAAAAAAAAAACAAAAACCAACCAAACAAAAAAAGCCAAACCAAACAAACAAAAAAAAGCAAAAAGAAAAAAGTAATCAAAATCAAAATACAAGCAGGCAAACAATAAAAACAAAACATAATATCAAAAAATCCAGCCTTAAAACAGAAATAAGGTCACAGAGGAAAATAATCTTATAATCTAAAGTTTTACTCAATTATACCTGAAAAAAACCCCTGCAACTACTCTAAAATATGTTTTTGTTTGAGTAATTCCAGGATTAACTTCCAGTCATTTCAGGCTGAAGCTCTGAATCATGTTTCTTTAACTAACGTTGTGAGACTGTGAAATTACGCATGTTTCCACTACTTGAAAGAAGAAAGAAGGTTAAATGTCAATGAAGTTGTTCTACTTATTGGGTGGAATCAGGACATGAAATATTTTTTTTCTTCTCGTTATGATTCTAGGGCCAAAAATTCAGCAATCTGTTGTAGCTGAGGGTGCAGCCTGCTCTGAGGCCTTCCTTCCTTTGTTCTTTGTCACTGAGCGTTTCAAAGGAGTGGAAGGATGATTGGGATCTAGTTCCATTCAATTCCACCAGTAAGTGGTTCCCAGGTCCCAAAATAACTTTTGAAAAGACTGCTCCTTAGTTTATCCAGAAGGATGTGTTCCCAAACTGCACTTCAGCCTTCACTGTTACAAGTTACCACAATTCTTGTCCTAAGAATGGGCTCTAAAAGTGTTCCAAGACACAGGAAATTCTGACATTTTGACATTTGTTTTCCTTCTGAATTTTTACATCAGTATATCAAACACTTTGAAACTTTATGTCAAACAAACTGCTGAAATATTTCTGTCCTGATCTTATTAAAATGTTTTAAAGCAGATTGTATTTTAAAGGTTATTTACCCAGATAAAGCAAGAGTTCTGATGTGATTCTCAAAAAAAAAATTGTTGATAAAAATTTCGTGTTCCTATGAAATTTTCAGGCTAATCTAATCAATATTTCTGCTAAAAAACTGTTCCTTTAGGAAAATAATAATGCTTACCTCTTCTGTAGCTGATCTCTGTAGTGTCGGACTGACAAACTATGGTGAAAAAGAGTGAATTTATATCGCTATTGTCATGGATGTTCTTATTAAAATACAGATCACTTGAAACTTGGCTAATCAATAATAAATCTGAATAGACACTTCAAGTAATATAGACAGTATAAAATTATCCTTGCTTAATTGTTTCTTAAAGTAGCAATGTTACAGATATCCAGTGTGGCTTGAAATGTGAAGTATTCTGCATTTATCTGAGTTGTTGAAGCATTAGTTCAGATTCCACTGAAAAAGAAACTATGCCAAAACATAAAGCCTTTCAGCTAGTTGCAGAAGGGTCTTTTGATGATTTTTCTTCAAGTGACATGTGAAGATTTAGTTATTTTCAAGGCTTCTATTCTGTATGGTGTAATGCATTTGCCTCATCACATTACAATCTCCATAGCACTCCTAGAAATCAGGAAAGTATGAAAAGATAAGATTTGTCCTCAAGCCCTACAGCTATGTTTTAATCAACATGTAAAAAGTGTATGTGGTCCCACTGCAATGAAAAAGGAATTACACAAATTGGAAAACTTTGCCCTCCAGAACTAAGGTGGGTGTTAAAGGAGGCAGGATATTCAGGAGCAATCAGCACAGGGCTAAGACAACTTCTGCTGAAAGCAAAACAAGCAGGTTTGGCCATAATCTTTGTGTCCTGTCCAAATAGCAAAGTGTCAGAACTGAAACACACGTCCGAGCATCTCCATATTTCCCAACTCAGAGTTTATCTTTACATTCTCACAGCAATTTAGAACAAGCCTCCTAAAATTGCAGAGCAATTTCTTGAAGGGGAATAAGTTACAGATGCTGTGTTACACACTTGAGCATTCCCACGTGGGGCTCGATGACACTCTCCAAGCACCCACGTAGGCCACGTGCAGTTGGTCTTATCTCCAAACACAGACTGCTCGCCAGCAGGCATTCCTGGCCACTCCAGTCTGGGCAAAACTGCACAGGATGGAGAGGGCACATGCTTTGGTTGATGTCTGACATACTCTTATACTCCATTACTCACACACTTTAATAGCAAAACACCGCATGAGCACACGTGTTGGAGGACAGAACTCATTTGCTGCACTGCCCAGAGGGGAAGCATCAGGTTTTCTGGGCTGATATTTAGTACTTGAACAATGTAAAATCTTGTGTCAGAGCCAAGGAGCTGGAATGACTGTCAGCTGGTGTCATCTTTGCTCTGGCTTTCAGGCCCTTTCTGTAATTAGATATATTTTGTGCAGGGTACACTTGATACTCCAAACATGTCACCTCTGTTAAATTAAATACAATCCAGGAGAGAAGGCAGAGAGCCTAGGTATCGTGGCCAGCCTTGAGATCAAATGCTTAGCTAAAAGTCTTCCTATTTTTAATTTTTTTCATTTGAGAAGGTTGAAAGTCAAATAGCTGACACATTCCTGAGGTCTGCTGAGTCAGTTGGAATGTTATTGAATTATGTTCTTTAGTCTAGTGAATTAGAAGATGTGGATTAATGGCACCGTAAGATCTTCAAAGACTGATTTCCAGCTAAGAATAGTTTATTGCTCTATCTGCTGATTCAGCTTTAAGAAAGTCTCCTGGTTTGAGTCTCAGAGTAAGATATTTAAATATGAATTTTAAATGAATTCAATTAAGAGTCTATTGCTTCCCCGTGACTCTAAACTTGCAAGGTGGGAGCTTTAAATTATAAAGCTAAAGGGAGATCAGATCTAATCCCTTTGATATCTCAGTGTCTAAAGCTGTACTTTAAGTTTGCAACAGTCTGAGGATGAGTGCTCAAACCTGCAACTTAAATATTTTTAATAATATTCTGCCTGCAGTATAACTTTATATGTTATATCTGTACTCTATCATTGAGTAATTATTTTTTTTTAAAGAAGAAAGCTCAATCATTTCTGGAGATGTTATTTGATGCTTGACATGAATTATTGACTCTTATAAAATTTACAAAACAAATTCTGATGTATTCATTTGCTTTCCAAAACTTCTCTGGACACAGCAAAGCTTTAGGTATATATAGCTTCTAACTGGCCTAACAGTATTTCAGCAGCTAGAAATAATCAGAGAACAGAGGCAGAGAAAAATTGAGATTAAATTTACCATAAATCCAATTGTGCATCAGACAAAAGGAGAGCTAATAAAGTGTTGGAGACAAAATCCATGAAATAAGGAGAGTTTACACTACTTCAAAATCTGACCCTTAATCTCCCTCATTAAATAGTGCACAGTTTGCTGCTACTGGTCCCACATTACAATCACATTTTTCTTCTTATCTAATTTGCTATTGTGATTAATTCCTAGTGCTTCTGTTATTGATATCAACTCTTTATTAAGCATAAATAGACCTTTAGGAAGGGACTTCTTAAACTCATTTTTTCTGTAATGAAGTGGTATTTTCTTGCTTGCTTGATTTCCTGAGTTATTTCACTTTATCAAAGGGTTTGACTGTATCTTTCTTTCTGTTATCCATCTATCTGTCTGTCTATCTATCTATCTATCTATCTATCTATCTATCTATCTATCTATCTATCTATCTATCTATCTATCTATCTATCTATCTATCTATCCATCCATCCATCAATCCATCCATCCATCCTGACTGAGTGTTCATTACATGATGCTTACTCTTTTCATTCCTGAAATAAATAAGAAGGAAAGAAGGGGAAGGAAAAGAGAGAAAGCACCACAAAATTACAGTGGTCATTCAGGCTTCCTACTAGGTTACTTAGAAGTAAAAATACAAACTGAGCCTTCTTTATACTTTAAAAACCTACAAAAAATATTATAACTGCCACAATAGTCATAAAATTCTTTTGTCAATACATGGGAAGTGTGGGGAAAGACAATAGAAAAGGTGAGAGAGAACTGCAGAGAAGACTGAGACACAGTTCTAACTTTTTAATAAGCCTCACAAATCACTTAATATCCTTTAAACAATGGTCACACCTTAGACTCCTGTCGAGTCCCCTCCCCACTGGTATTGCCTCTTATCCCTTTATTAACCTCGCATTTTATGACCTGCTACTCAGGGACACACAACTGCTTCCCAGGCCATACCCTCACCACCTGTCCCAGACACCACCTGTGTGAGAACCAAGGCACCCGAGGGCAGGACCTGCCTGGCAGAGGGGAGGGATGGATCCCAGCATCCCGGGGCGGCTGAGGAGCGGGATCGCCCCGGCTGCTGCTGTGGCGCTCACTCGGGGTGGGCTGGCGCGGGGACAGCGAGCGACTCCCAGATGGAAACGGATGCAAATTATCTGAAGGGAACAGGGGTGAATTTGTTACGGGATCACGCAGTGGAAGAGCCTCTCGTGGTACAAATGTCTAAGCCTCAGTGTCAGGGTTGTGAATGCTAAGCCCAAATCCCTGGTTCATGGAGCAGTACTGCAGCTCTCGGCTCAGTAAAAATAAACTGTGGAAGTTCAAATGAGTGCTCTTATTTAAAGCTCAGGCAAGATAGCTGTGATATCCTGAATATTCTAGCTACCAACCAGTTCTGTAAAGGAATATGTTCTGGCTTTGAATGCCTCTGTCCCACCTCTCCTTTCTCAGATACTTCAAAAACTCCAGCTATTGCTGAGATGTTGAATGAATATTCTTGCTAGAAGAGGAGTAAGAGGAAATAGCTTCTTGACAGCCATACATTGTCAGAACCTATCTGCTGCCCTTTCCTTTTTTTTTTTAATTAGTAAAAGTGTCTTCTGAAATAGCATTGTGGTTCTCTTACACAGGATAATTTTAATTAATTTTGTGAACTTCTGCCCATATTCCTTTTTTGAGACACAAGTATTTATGAAAAGCCAGAGAATGAGGGCAGAAAAGCTGAACAAGCTCCACCACTGGTGTTTGTGTTGTGCAAAAACGCCACCCCTCCGCTCCCCCCACGGTTTATAATGGTGTAACTGGTGAGACAAGCCTGTGTTAATGTTTCCAGCAGGGGAAAGCTGGACTCTGATCTCCCCATCTCTGCATATCCCTGAGAAGTGTCTGAGAGCAGGGGTTGGTGCTTCCTGCTGGCAGAGCAGCCTGCACCAGGAACAACAGCCTGAAGACAGAGAAGTGACCTTGTATCACCCTTCATCTGCAATGAGAGGCAGCCTGGCACCGACCTGGCAATCTGAGAGCTTGTTTGCTCCGTGCAATTGTTCCAGCAATTCTGCTCGTAAGCTGCTGTGTTTTTCCTGCTCTCAGCATGGATCCTTCCTCACCTGTCCCTATTCTGCCCAGGGTGCCCAATGCCAAAAGGTATCATGCAGAAATTTCAAAGTGATTATTTCTTGTGGGTGAAACCAGGATGATTTTTAATAGAATCACAGTTTAGTTGATGTTATTTCCTGGTTTAGAAGTTGCAAACATGAAGAAAGACAAAGGTTTTCCAGAAGTTTTGAATGTTTTTCAGTAGAAATGCTAATTCTCTATAACCAACAAAAGAATTCATTTAGTTTCTGTCTTTTTGGGAATGCCTTACCTGACTTCAATTACTAAAACAGTCTGAATGAAATCCTGGTCTTTCCTAAAGCTGTTAGCAGCCCTCCCCTGGATTCCTCCAGGGCCAGGGTTCCACCCTCTTGCTTACATTCCTACTTTGGCCTCCAAGCTTTGTAGCTGAGAAATTCATAACTGAATTGCTCATCTCAGCCCAGAGGGCATGGCTGTTGACCCTACTTTTACACAGCTGGTGTGGAATACAAGGACATTTCAGGAAATTTCATCTGCCAAGAGGCGCTTTCTGCCACACTATCTATCACCTTAACAACTGCAGGGGAGTGAGTACATAATGTGCTTGACATTAGCACCTGTTTTTATAACACTCCAGTTAAATACCAGAGGCCAAGACTACTGGGTTTTATTCAAAATGCTGCTTTACCCTCAAACCAGATTGTTTCCCAGAAAATGCTGGAGAAGGAAATGAATTCCCAAAGAGAGCCAGCCTTTTTAATCTACTGGTGTGATTGCTTGTGAAAAACTACTGATTGCACTTTGAAGTTGAAATTAGTTGTGTTTAAATGTCACTGATTGGAATACCTGATTCTGTAAACCTAGATGAAGGAAAGATTGACAAAATATTCTAATCAGGAAAGCAGAGCATTACATTAACTTAATATTCTAATGTACTTTATGAATTATACAAAGGATAATTAATTCAACTCTAAACCAAATCAGTAGTGACAGACAGTGGGTATTTTAGTTCTTACTTTAGTGTCTACTTAAGAGTCTGTGTGGTAATGGTAAAATCCCTGCTCAGATCTTCATGTTAAGATATCCAAACCAGCAAATTACTTAAGTAAAATAACCCCAAACTACTCCATTTCAAACAAGCAGTGAAGGCAGCATCCTCATCTCAGAGCAGTCAAGCAGGGATGGATGTCTACTGGCTCCTGGACCTATAACCAGAAAGAGAAGTTAGGATCACATGGTTCTATTGTAGATGTTCATCAGTTTATTCACAAATTGCCCTGCAAAGTCTACTATGTCCAACACAAGCACATGTTTTTCTCATCATATCTTATATTTAATGTTCTGGTAACTTTACCACAATCCTAGGAAAAGTTTTCCCTAGGAAACAGATAACCTTAGTGTTTGTACTGTATCCTAGTGTCTGGTCTTTGTGTTATGGCATTCATGTGCTTGCCTTATAAATAGAATACCTTAATTTAAAGCTCTGATTGCATTGATAATTATGGATCATAGTAACACATAGGTTTTCCAGTTATTAAGTTGGATAGGCCTTGCATTCCTAATGCTGTTTCAGTATCAAATTGCAATGAAAGAACCTTCACCACTCCATAACTGTCCTGTGAGCAAAGGTTTGATACATCTATGCCAGTGAGATTGTTTATGTGCTGTGTTATTCCTGCCATTAAATAACAGAAACACAGCAAAGTCTGCCCATATTTTCAGTTCTTTTTAAAAAGTAAATCTTACATTATCTTTTGTATATGTAACACTTATGCACAATAGAGCAAAAAAAGATTAGATAGAAATCAAATTTATTCCTTACTAAAACATGTGACATGAGTTATAGGGCACAAGGTCAAGGATTTTTATGAATAGTCAAACTGTACCTTGTCCCCATTGACAAATATCTCTGAATTCATCTGCCATGGATGGTTCTGTATTTGTCTACACAGCCTGTCATGTGTGATTTTTAAGATTTTCATTTCTTATTTTTCAAGTAAAGTGCAATACTAGGAAGCTACCATACCTGTACAGGTGAAAAGAAATGCATAATTTTGCTGTCATAGATGAATAAAAACTGATATAAGATGACCCTATTTTTTGTCTGGCCAGGTTCACCCAGTCTTGTGATTAAAATATCACAGAGAATTAAACTGTCAAGGAGTTCAGCAGAAAGGGTATGATTTGTTGCCTCTTCATTACTTCACATAATTCTTAAGATGACTATTGGCTTAAATACAGGTGTTTGTGGTTATCAATCACCTTGGAAAATAAACCTCCAGGCCAGTTTTCACTGGTTTGTTGATGGGGTGAGCACATCTGCCTGCAGCCACCAGTTAGCAAGCACATGTAATTCAGAAGAAACAGTTGCTATTGTCTATGTTGGAGTATTAAAATTACAAGCATTTGCATTGTTGGAAAGGTTTATGGGCAGAGAGGTTCAGCAAATTGTTTCCCAGAGAAAACACTTTAATGACATTTTCAATATATCTGGGTTTTTTTTTCTAAGGTATATAGATCTTTATTTTGTGTCTCATAGACCTGTAATCTCCCCAGAAAGTTTAACAGTACCTTAGATATGGAGCAATATTGGAGAGAACAGCAAGCTTGTACCTGAGACAGGGAAACTTGATTTCTGCTTCTGGAGCAGGACTACCTGTAAGTCACAGAGCAGGGACCAATGTCCAGGTGTCCACTTTGCCCAATGACTGTCCAATCACTCTTGCTCACTGGATCATGAGTCTTTTTCTAAGGAGTGGAATAAAGTCAATATTTGCACCTGAAACACAGTTTCATAGTTCCTATCTGGGTGAGTGAGAGGTGTGGATTTGAAATTATTAGTTTTTAAGAGAAGATGAGATTTTAACACAGCTTTTCTGGTTTCCCCCTGAATTATTTGGACAGGAAGATAATGTATAGAAGAGATTACATTGTGCTTTGAGAAACTGACAGCTTGGGTGTCCAGCCCCAGGAGACAAATCCAGCCATTGAACTCTGACTGAACAGTATAATGAACTTCATCATGAACATAGAATATGAGCCTCCTTAGGAGGCTCTGGTGGTCTCTTTCCAAATATCTCCTGCTGTCTTTTTTGGTTGGTGATCTCAGGTGGCTTTTGCATTCTCTTTGAGGAGCACTGTACCCAGAACTCAAATATCTAATCAAATTCTTCCTGCAGACTGCACTGTGGGCACACACTTAGAAGTTAAGTATTGTACCAATAAATACAGTGATCTGAAGTTAAGCATTGAATCAGCACACATAGAAAAGGCTAAGTTCCTTTGCAGATTCAGATTTCAACTTAATTTCTCAATTTTCACATTAATTTCTGAAAACTGGCCATCTAGAGCTCTTCCCATTATCAGTGGAGACAGACAGGCAGCTCCAGGGGACAGTGACCTCCTGCCAGGATAGCTGTACTATGTCAGACTCACTTCCTTTAGGATATTCTTCCTGTTCAAACTGGGCTTCCTTCTGTTTATGTCTTTTTGGTTGTTTTCATTATTATTATTCTTATTGGTGTTATTATTGTTGTATTTTTAAGACTACCATTGGAAGGAAAAATCTATTTCTGTTGACTAGAGCAGCATAAGGGATCAGTTTACACTAAAT
Organism: Notiomystis cincta; assembly: GCA_013398075.1. NCBI lineage: Eukaryota > Metazoa > Chordata > Aves > Passeriformes > Notiomystidae > Notiomystis > Notiomystis cincta. The sequence goes on along the minus strand of VZRX01009017.1, from coordinate 9,599 downwards.
ACCCAATTTTTGGTAGGTGGAACCACTTAATTGAATCCTTCATGACTTGCTTTCCCATCTGTAAAATTAACACTGTTCTTTGCCTCACCAGGAGGCTGTAAAGCTAAATAAATAGAAGATTGAGAAATGTTTGAAAATTGATGTTGAATATGATCTATGAACACAGAAGTCAGCAGGAATTTTGCTACTGACTTCAATTGTACCAGGATTTAACCTGAATAATTTAAGTTTTATTTGGAGGAAGCCTTTATTGGTTTGATGGTTTGTTTGTTTTGTTTTGTTTTGTTTTTTTTTTGGGGTTTGGTTTTTTTTTTTTTTTTTTTTGGGTTTTTTTTTGGGGTTTTTTTTTTTTTTTTTTTTTTTTTTTTTTTTTTTTTTTTTTTTTTTTTTTTTTTTTTTTTTTTTTTTTTTTTTTTTTTTGTTGTTGTTTTTTTTTGTTTTGTTTTGTTTTGTTTTGGTTTGGTTTGGTTTTGTTATGTTCTGGTATACATGCAAAATGTAAAAAAGTCAGTATTTGATGTCTTTCAGAAAAGCAGGCTTGCTTATTATGAACTGCTTCCTAAAGACAATAATAGAACCCTGAATAACAAGGAAGGCTTAAATAACCCCTTGACCATATCGCCTGTATTATGTTTTATAACATTTCTGAGTATGATCACTTTTGCAGATGCTGGTTGTGAGGTTCTCACGTGGGGACTTCAGCTATTTAGGGAGGTATATAACATATTGTTTCCTTGAGTGTCAGCTACTGAGCCACTGGGTGCACAAAACTGGAGAAAAATATTTCACCCTTGTACAGGAGTGCAACAAATTCACAGAAGAGTCTTGGTCTTGATAATCTCAAAACAATAACAGCCTTAAAACCATTCTTATATTTCCTTAGGCAGTAAACATGCAGAGCAGACATGGTTGTGCTCTGCCTGACATCATCAGGTGCTGGAGCAGTTCCCAGTTCCTACACCAGTTGTGTGCTCAGATGAATTCTACCTCCACACCCATTTTTCCCTCTTACTTTGTGCCTAGGCAGAGGAATGAGCCAGCAAACCCTTGGTGCATGCTAAAAAGTTGGTTGGCCAATGGCATATGGACCCAGACTTTTGTGTCAGAGGTTGTTTTCTTTGTAAGAAAATTCAAGTTTTTGCAGATGGGCCAAATTGGGTACTGTTGACTGATGACAACTGATGACTTCTCGAGGAAGATTTCTGTCAGTCTTTCTCTGAAGTTTCTGGAGAACTTGAAAACAAATAAGTAGTTACAAAAATAGGGCACATGAAAATGCCTCCTTATGCAGGTGCAGGTATGAATTCAGTGTGTAAAACCAGACTCTGCTGAGCAGCAGGAATACACACCCAGTAGCTCTTTCTGTGGCTACAGTAACCTTTGTTCTCTGCACTTGAAGGGTGATATCTTACCAAGAACGCGTGTGGTGCACTCAAAGTCTTGCAAGGCATCTAGAGGTAGTCTAAATATTAATTATGCATTTTAGCAGACAATTTAAATTTTCTGGTGGAATAAGGAATAACCTTATGAAATTATCAAAAAAGCAAAATGTTCCTTTTACCTTGAAACTTTTCCCAAAAGACCTTGTGAGATAATAAGACTCCACTTTCACAAAGAGGAAAGGAAAATAAATGTTTATATTTTTCCAAATATAGAGAAATTACTTCTCTCCCTACAAAACTCATCAGAACTCAAGGAATTTAAAAAACAAATGTCTCTCTTTCTGAAGTTGCAGAAAAAATGTAATTCCCAGCTGACTGCAGTTTGTCAGTTCTGACCTCCAAGCTTTTGAATGTTGTGTGTTTTGAAGCTCTCACAATCCACAAGACAAAGCCTGGAAGAGGGAGAAGTGTGGGTTGCTAAGGGAGTTCTATGGCAAAAAAAAGACCACATGCTACCTCTGGGAGTGAGAGGGCAACCCCTAAATCACACACTGGAGTGGGACCAAATTTCAACTACTTATGGGTCAGTAGAGCAGAATAACACTGGCAGCTTTAGAGAAATCTCTGGTGCTTGAGTGGATGTGAAGTGGAAATGGCACTAATCTAAGGACTGAAAAGCTTTTATCTTTAACCTCTTGTTTACTGTTGCAGCAACTCCAAATCTTATCCAAGCTGAAAGATGACCTTGATGTAAAACATATGTAGTTATAGGGGGATGATGGTCAGTATCACCATGATAGAAACCCCTGAACACGACTCAGTGAAGTATTAAACCTGGCTGAGCTGTTCAAGCTGAGCCCATTTGCCTGGAGTACCCAGAAGTTCTTTGTTCAGCAATAAATTAAGTAAATATTTCTGTAATTGCCTGTGCCTGTCATATGAAAGCCTCTAATCCCCTGTACCCTTCTTTTGCAGAACATTCCCCTTTTCCCAGACATACTAAATGTCTGCAATGTAGAACTGGAGGACATTCCCAGAGTTATATGTGAGCCTTAGATACATCTCCACTCTGCTTTATACAGTGCAGGAATATATTCTGAAGTGCCTAGGGCTTGTGATGTTTTGTAAACTGAAAAATTCTTTTTTAATGTGGTAAGGCTAACCTAGTTGAATTTTTATGCTGACATCTGTCAGTGACATGAGTCTAGACTGTCTGGTAGCCATCCATTATGCATACATGTTGGTAATAATAAAAAATTATCTGTGTGTTTGGCCCAGGAATGAATGCACATATGGAGACTGGGCTTAAACTTCAGTCTTCTGTATTCTGAAAAGAAAGAACAATTCAAATATTCATGTAGACTCTCTAAGCTTTCCAATGTTACTGTGGGAAAGCATAATTTTTGCTAAAATAAGAAAACCAAACAGAAATATTGGATGTGAAAAACTATTTTATTTTTTTCGTGTCATATTCCTAGAGAGTTGTTTATACTAAGGCAGTTTCCTTCTTTCTGTAACCCTATAATGATTTTGGACTTTAAACCAGGTTTAAATAGTAGCCACTATTCTCTTCTAGTAATTGAAAAGAAATGGAGTCACAATACATAGATCAGGGTAAAAGAATTGTGCAATAACTCAACAAAGAGGAGTAGAATCCTTTCTTTACTTAGTGGAAAACTGATTTAAAAGCTGTCTGGTTCACATCAGAATGTCGTCCACAAAACTGATTCATTCCACTTTCTAAATTAAACAGAACTAAGGAGTTTGGGATTTTTTCCCCTTTTTTATTTTTTTTTACAATGTCCAAGCAACTCACATAGAATGTTTTACAATGGTGATCAAATCTGATGCCCAGAAAAAGCTGTGGGAATTGAGGCCCATGAAATCTTGTTTCAACTGCTTTTATATTTGCTGTCGGAGATGGATATCATTCTCAAAAGGAGAAGGGCGTTCCTTTGGCTCCTGGTGTATTGCTGATCCCTCCCTTGTGTGCTTGCCTCAGGACAAGCAGGAATAATCATAGAGCTTAGCTCTCAACCAGTGATCAGTAAAACTATTTATTGGTCATCCCTCTATAGGCAGGAACAGCGCAGTTTGGGAGCCTGTTAAGCCAGGAGTTTCCCAAACCGGAAAAAAAAAAGGGTTATCTATCCCAAGACCCCTATTATTGTGCTTTTTAATAATTAAATAAGTTGTTGGAGATTTCCATCACTATCATCTAGCACTTTGCTTGAACTTGAGATGGTGGAAGTAAAGGTAATAATTCAACATTTCCAAGGAAGGAACAAGCTTTTGGCTGGCAGGAGATGTGTCTCCCATGGACAGCTCAGGTGTTCACCAGCAACTAGCAGCCAGCACTCGAAATTAAGGAAGAGAACAAATACCTAAAAGCAGGAGATGCAAGAGCTCTTTGCATTATTTAGGGCTTGTGATGCAGGCTGAGTACTTCTGTCTCTAAAAGTAGGCCACTGAAATCATGAGGTCTGTTACTGGAGCATAGTATTACTTCTTGTGAAGAACAGTCTGACTCATATGGAGCAATTTTTGATTGCTTATAATAAAAAGAAATGATCCAACTCCTGTGATCATTCTGTTTCAAAGCCCTATATACCATAAAAGGATTAGCAATGTCTTCTATGTTCAATTAAATATTTTAGTGTGTTTATTTTTGCTTACAGGGATGTTTCTCTTCTATGCTGGATGCTTAATTTTCTTTCTTTGAGTTGACATTGGATACCTTTTCTAATTCTCAACAAAAAGCTGTAGGACTGTTTAAAAATAATTTTCTAAAAGTATACTGTAGAAACACAGTGTGAATAGCTGTGACTGCACAACATGAGTCTATCTCACATACTCTGCTGACAGAAACTCCAAAGGAAGGTTGTGCTGTAGAAATGCAATAGTTAAGCCATACATGAGGAGATGGGCTTTTCTAGCAAACTCACTGAGAGCTGTCTTCGAACTTGGGAATGTTTACATTGAAAGAAAGCACTGTGGTCACTGTCAACAAAACTTAGAGCAATAGTCACTGTGTGAACCAGCACAAAGGAAGCAGCCAGATAACCCTGAAACACACTGCCTAGCCCAGATGGGTGGTCCTGTAGATTGTCACTTGGTTTGCCCTTTCTGTTTACATCACTTGGTTATTTTTTCCATTAGAGAGGGCCTTCAGATGCGGGGCTGATTGGTGTGTTTTCTTAGTTTGGGGCACATTCATCATGTTCTAAATATTGATTCTGCGTCCTGTGTCACTGAAATGCTGGTTACTCACAGAATCAATAAAGAATATTTTTGTTACTAGGCTGAGAGGATTTGGATGTCTTTGACAAGCCTTTAATTTTCCATGCTATAGCCTTCACTATGTGAAGGACTTAGTTTTTTCGTTGCTGGCACACTCAGAGTGAATATGCTGCGCACAGGGTTGAGGAAGAAATTTTTTGTCCCTCAGTCTGAAATCTCTTTCATCTGTTTCATGCTACTGCAGATTTCATGGAAGCTTTGGGGAACAAAGGGACTATAGCTCACATCCTATGAAGTCCTATGAAGGACAGAAACCTGGGACAACACACACACACCCACCCACATACACACACACACACACACACACACACACACACACACACACACACACACACACATTCACTCATTTAACATCACACTGAGGAGAGATTGCTTCAGCTTGGACCCCCAAATGTTTCCATTGGGAGACAGTAAATATTCCATGAGAATCTGGTGTATTTGCAACATTGTCTAATGAGATAAAATACAAGCTAAAGGTCTGAATGGGTCTTGGATACACTTACAGAATAAACACCGAACCATATGCCTGCAAAAAAGCAGCAGAACTTCACTGTACTGGAAGAGAAATGTGCAGATAAATGCAAGTATAAAGTTTTACCTCTAAAAGAATTTTCACACCTAGAAGCTGAGAGATCTGGTCACATTAAACTGCAGAATAAATAACTAAGAAAACCTACTTTTTAGGTACTTTAAGGTTCAGCTTTTACCATTTTCAACTGAAATATCTGACTGTTGGTTGGGGCACTGACTCGTTGTGAGTACCAGGGCAAGGAGGGGACCAGTTAGCACTGCTGGACTCACTGAGTGCGAAGATGTCACTAACCAGAGAGTAGGGAGGGAACAGAAATTTTCAAACTGGTCTTAACAGTTAAAATTTATTTTTGTGTGTGAAAACTCAATTCCTTTTATAAAAAAAAAAGTTTGCAAACTTTTCAGTCAGCAATCACCACTTTTTTCCCTCAAATCCAGTGGCAAAATTTCTCATTAAATGAAAAATCATTTCATGTTGAAAGATTTTCCTATTGGAAATACCACATTTTATAGAAATTTGTCTTTATTGGTATGTGTAAATATTAAAAAAAACCCAAACCAAACCAAAACAACAAAAAACCCTTTATATTTTAAAAGATTTTTAAAAATCAGTTTTCTGAAAGGAAAAATCCACATGAGGAAATGCAATATCTAATAAGAACCTACAACCAAGGTTTAGAAAAAGGCAGAAAGAAAGGTTGCAGACAAGCTTTTTGTTAGAGTTCGAATGTTGGACTGGAGCCTTAGTTTGGGTGTTTTGTCTGAATCAGTTCACTTGTCACTAACTCATTTCCGTACAGTGAACAAATGAATACATTTGCTTTTGAGTCCTGGTATGGTCAATATGTGATCATTCTTGTTGATAAATGGACTCTTAAAACTGAAGTGAAGAAGTTATAAGTAAGAGCTGAGTGTTTAAGAATTCAAATAAATAATTTGTCAGGAAACTGTAACCATCTGTCAGTTCCCTGCACTGTTAGGCTTTTCCTTCTTTTTTCCCAGGCCACTAGAGAAGATGGCCAAACTGCCTAAAACAAATATAGAACATACCTTTTAGGCTTTTGATCAAAACAAGTGAGAAGATGATCAGTCTCATAAAGGAGAAAAATTAAGATCGTAAAAGGATTGCTTAGATTGTCAAAATGAATCACAGATTTACACTATAAAATAGAGGCCAAAAGCACATTCCTCAGTTATTCTATGAACAGCCATTTTAGCTGGCATGAAACTTATTCTCTATTTCTATTTCACAATCTGCTTTGAAAGAACTAAGGCCAACATGGAAATGATAGGTGTTTGATATGAAACAGCTATTTGAAAATACTGGTATCTTGTTAAAAATGTCCTGACTTTCCAAGGTGTAGAGTTGCATGAGAAATCACTCAATTTCTGGCTCTTTTAGAATTTAGATGCCATGTCATGCTGGGAAGCTACATGTACTCCTGACAGGTAGAGGCTCTTTCTCCACCTTCACAGTATCATAAAATCATTAAGCTTGAAAAGCCCCTCTAAGAACATTGAGTGCAACCATCAGCCCAGCGCTGCCAAGTCCCCCACTGAATCACATCTCCAAGTACCACATCTACATGTTTTTAAAAAACTTCCAGGGATGGTGATTCCATCACTTCCTGGCCAGTCTGTTCCAATGACTGACCACCCTTTCTGTGGAGAAATTTTTCCTAAAATCTACCTTAAACCTCCTGTGGTGCTACCTGAGGCAATTTCCTCTTGTTGTATCAGGTTTTACCTGGGAGAAGAGACCTATCTTTTTTTTTACTCACAGAAATGATAAAGACAATCCATGATGTAAACAGGCAGTGTAGACCAGCTCAGCTTTATTGGTGTTAGCTCAAATACCAGAAGCTGCATTACTACCAGCAAACAGGGCACAGCATCCTGCATGGCTCTGTCTCTCTCGCAAGGGGATTTTTCTACCCAGAGTAGGATCAGTCTCACCTGCTACAGACACCCACATCTCCTCCTCAGAAACTCCTCTTGGATCAAGGTCATGTGAGAAGAGAGAAATATGCTCTTTTAGGGACTAATCAATCTGCTTAATTGTAAACATTTATTTTCAGAAGGAATCAGGGAATTCTATGCTTAGGGAATGCGCTGGGTTTTTTTAAGCCTTACACTGCATACACTCTGTGAAGATTCAGTGAATAGGGAATCACTCTTCTTGCCTGTAGGCCCTTCAGGCATCTAAGGAAAAGGCTGCTAATTACAGTGAGCCACTGTTACAATTAGAAGTTTCTCAAATTAAAATGGTGGTTGATTTATTATTTTTCTGCTTTCATGGCTTCTTCTTTTTTTTCTAGTCCGATCCACAAAATTACCTATATGCTGGATATTTCCCCAGAAATGTATGAGAGATGGCCAATTAAAAAAATCAGAGTTGCCAGAGACAAGACAGTAATTACAGACTTTGTGTGGTCTCCTCTACTTGGCACATACTCAGACTCCCTAAAGACATGAAGCTACTATTTGTAATACTGCAGACCTCTGGTACTCTACAATCTTTACCATCCTCAGTGTAAGCATGAAATGTTCTTAGGTTTACAGCATTTTGAAACCTTTTTAGCAATACTATAATGGCTTTTAAAGTTGTTTTTCAAAGTTTAGAAAACTGTGTTACCTGATTTTTGAGTCTTTGATTCTGATTAGAAAGGAGAGAAAATTATCTCTTCCTTCTTTTTCTCTATTTCCTTCCAAGTAAAAAATGAGTTTCTTGCATACCTCTGTTTTCGGGGTGGCTGACTTGAGTGACCAACAATTATAAGGAGAAATGAAGTAAAATCACGAGAAGTGACAAGACTGTTTTTTGCAATACAACTAATTCATATTTAGAAGTCAAAAAAACCCACTTTTATTTTCTGAAATCTTTGCTTTGCTATGAACAACTTAAGCATGCTTTTGTAAATAATGTATAGAACTTCCATCAGTTAGAATACCTTCAGCCCAGTCTTAATGTTCATTAGGAAGCCATAAATAGAAAGAATAGTGCAGAGCCAGCTATTTAGCTTAGAACACTTTTAGTACAATATTTATTCTAATTGTCTCCCCTAGCTTGTCGAAGTGAGATAGGTGTTTGAAGATACAGGTATAATGTATTGTGGAGCCTCTGCCAGTTAGACCATTAAGATCTTCAAAAGCATACTCTAGGATAATGCATGGCTCAGGGATGTGTCTAACTAAAATGGACAAAATTTTTAAGCTGGCGTCTTGACTGCCCATGGTTTTACTTAAAAGTATTTCAGTGTGGAGGCAAGAGGCTCGCTTTATCCTCTCTGAGCTTCAGGGCATCACATCAGAGAAAATCACCCCATACCTATTTAATTTGCATTCTAACTCTGAGATCATTGTATATGGGCACCTTTTGATCCTATAAATAATGACTTCACTTTCAAATGTGCCATTTCCAAACATTGACACCACCATTATTTTTCATGATCTGCTATTGTGATGAAATATCGTCCAGTGCTGGCCTAAGTCCCATGGATAGGAAAATATTATAAATTTCTAGGCTGGTTAAAAAAATAAATATAGGAAAAGAGAAAAATAGTTTGTGGAAATCTATGTGGAATAAGTCCAAGTTCTTATACCAGGCAATACTTAAATAGCTTAAAATATGGCAAAATATGAGAGACAAAAGATTTTACTACATAGTATCCATCAGGTACTTGCCTTATGTAGCAGGTTGTATAATTCCATTGAAAGTTTCTTGATTGTCCTTCAGAGAGTATGTTTCAGAAACATATATGGATTTTAAGGGGAAAAAAATTATTTAGCTAGCAAATAGATGTATTGACTGAGATAAAAATTTGTGACTGCCTCAAGTTTCATATGCAATATAGGGAAACTTCAGAAAATAATGTTACTGTTCTTGGTTGTTTTTTCTCTTAAGATCCCTGACTTGCTCAGGCTGTGGCTGCATAAACACCTCAGTATTGCTCTTAGCAACCAGGTGTGGGTAGTGCTGGCTGTCCCTGGGATCTAGCCAAGCTCTTCTGTCCTCACAGGGTAGAAAATTAACACAGTGTCATGGACACACTTAATGTGGTGCAGTTTCTAGATTTAATCTTTCAACATTTAAATAAAATATCCTGTGCTTTCATTTTCCTATCTATATTTTGTTTTGACTTTTCTAGTAAGACA